>QNGE01007338.1:1535-15621 GCA_008508345.1 Paragonimus westermani | reverse complement strand
GGACCAGTGGCACGGATAAGCTTAAACAGTTCGCCAGTGTTTCCTGAAGTAGAAGCTGTCTCCATCTCCTTAGCTTTTCCCGATAACCAAGCCTCACGATCGGTCTTTAGGCTACGTTTCAGGTTCCTATGGACATCCCTTCTAGACTTGTTATATGAACTGCTAGGAGGAATGTTCCTTCTGGCTTCTAACAACTCCAGAGATTTATCCGAGATCCAATGTTTGTTCATTCCGTATACCCTCTGCCACATGCCACAGTGCCTGCTTCACGAATGGCCTGTGTGATCTGGGTCCAACAGCAATCAGGATCTTCGGACTGAGAACTACTAAGGCAGGTTTCTAAGCTGGTTTGATACTTATGCCTTACCGACGGTATTATCAGTTTCTCAACCGCTAATCGCTCTTGTCGGTGGGGTCGTTGCACAGCAAAAGTAAGAACGAAACGACAACGTACCAGCGCATGATCTGAATCTAGCTATGTGCTCCAATAAGAACGACAGTCCTGAATGGAACCCCGCCACCTATAACTAACAGCTATGTGGTCTATCTGAGACCAGGTTTAATTCAGATAGGGAGGGCGCCAAGTATACCAATGACATGCACGATGTTTAAAACTAGTGCTGGCTAAAAACAACCTATGCTCAGCGCACAGCTGCAATAGTCGCCCGCCGTTGTCCGAGCAATGTGATGCTATCCCGTCGTGCTACCGTTTGACCGGTAACAGCGGCCGGAGAGTCACCTGAAGTGTATAAGCAGTCTCGGGTAGAAAGTACAGGTGCTGTCAATTCCGTACGTTGACTACTGTCGTGGATTCTAGTCTCCGAGATACAGCAAACATCAATATGTAGCGAGTCTGACGTTCGCGTGAGACCAGCCTGTTGACCTATCTGTTTTAGAGTATGAACGTTGAAGGCACCTATATTAATTTGCGTTCTAGGTCGAAGCACAGGACGAGGGAGGTCTGAGACTGAGTGGCGCCCGTAGTCTGCGCCCTCTGTCGTAGGGCATTAAGTTGTTGGACTGCGCATTCGAGATCTGTGGCAGACAAGGAATTGGACATCTAAAGTTGAACCAGGCGCGCACCTGGAGGAATTTTGGCAGCAGGAACGGTCGTAATCTGAGGGTGTTGACCTGGTGGGGTTTACACTGAAATCCATGACTTCTGTTATCAAAGAAAGAATATGGTTCGTTTTGTGAAGATGTCCTTTTCCCGAAATGGAGGTATTTCTATAATCGTGCCTACATTTCGTGTCATTTAATACTGTTACTGGGAGAATTGGAATCATTCATCGCTTGCCGTAGAGAGGGCAGCTTGAGAAGTAGCAATGAAAAACCACGGATTCGAACCAGCAACAGAAACAGCATGTCCCAATGCGACAAGCGCTCTAGCAGCTGAGCTACGAAGCTACACCGGGACCTCGGGAAGTCCACCTTTGAACCCTGTTACCCACCCATCCAACTCTCTCATATGGAATCCACCAAATGATCAAGGGATCGGTGCATTTTTAACTGCCTAGAGAATTGCCCTAGGGTAAACGCACTGAAAGCTCAGTAAAACCCACTGCATATCACGGGATTCAGGCCTACGCGGTTTAACCCTGTGATTATGTCATTTTTTCGAATCCACAGGGAGCGGCTTTAACAATCATGTTACCAAGGAGTCGCTTAGAGTTTGTTACAAAGAGAGTAATGTACGAAGCATTATCTACCCATCCTCTGAAATATACATGATTCCTGAGTAAGCGCGATGAACGTTATCACAGACCAGATGATCTGAGCACGCGTCTTTTTGTATTTCGTTGATTTCAAGGACTGCAGTATATTGTAGTATACGTGTACGGGCCCGTACACTCATATTACTGACGGTATACATGCATACAGAACACAGACCGATGAAAAAGAACTTCAAATGGAATAATTTCGCCAAAGAACACCATTTTTCGAGAGTATCATTGTTCATGACAGAACTACCAGAACGGGTGAGGCTGGCACCCACTGACGTGACCTTCGAGTGGCTCTTGGATGCGCACATAGTATCACACCAGAAGGAGGCGTAGCATTTTGCTTGGCCCGACGTCCGGATGTTCAGTGAGGGAGTTCATGTGGCTGCTGGTCTTTGCCTTCTATCGAACAATGAAAATCAATATAAACAATGAAATCGTCAAGTGCAAACGATTAACGATGCCGAACGCAACGCTCAAATTGTTACATGTGGTGTGAGTAAACCTATCATTATGGTGGAATGGTATTCCTCAATAGTACCTGCAACGAACAGGCGAAGTCATCAAAAGACGTGCATTCATGGCCAGGTAACCTTGAAATCAAAGGTTACACGGCTTCCATGGATTTAACGGGGTTTTAGTGACACAGTTCATGGTTTTATTTTTCAGTTCATTTTTCGCATATTTTTGCACACATCGTTTCGCTAACTTTATCCGTTCGGAAGCACCGTCATCATGTTTTTAAATTTGATTGTCACCAAGACTAAACTGGAGGTACCGCGAGACGTCTCTGCCCTCTTCATTTACGTGGAATTTTAGGCTGGTGAAGTGATCGCAGTGTGAACCTTTTTAACTTCGAGCATCTGTTGATCTATCAACAACCGACGTTCGTCATCCCACGTCGCGTGTGGAAGTATCCATCGGTCGTCGTCCGGACCTACCCTCTGGCGCTGTCTTTCTCTCGGGTGGTAGCCTATACAGTTCGACGGATTTTGACTTGCCAGCGCATCACTCCATGGTTCTTCGTCTGTTTCCCCTTTATTTGTACGCACATCTTTCTTTACTCCTCCGTTATCGTTACAGCTAATTTTGGTTATATGATTTCAGCGATTTCAGCGATTGATCCACGTGTTAGAGGCAACGGCCTTTCCGCTTAGTCTTCCTTTAGTATTTGTCGACCTTCTTAGTAGCATTTCCTTCTAGGACATTCCACGTCATTGTTGAGATGAGTGGCGGCCTGAGCCACAGTACTCTTGGTCAGGTACATGGCTGCTATGATGATGATGGTGATGATGAATCAGTGTTACTTCAGAGGATTAATCATAACCTTATGGGAACGTGAAAAATGATCCAATATATGAGATTGTTTTGCAATCACTTGAGACATGGGTCACAGTATGGTACGATGAATTTACCGAAGCCACTTAGTTTAAATTTACAACGGATGTCATTTATTTGGCAGAATAAATTATACACTTCTAGACGTTGACCGTTTTTATTCGACGTAAACACTAAGATCGAGATAGGTCGGTGGTGATGATATCGACTGGCGGACGCTCATAAGGGCTTTGGGCGGAATCCCAGTTGCCGGGTTCACTGATATCGAGAGTTCGGTAGCCAGACAATTTTTTCAGTCGACGTAGTACGTTACATGACAACGAATTATTAATGGTGCAATAGTGAAGACCTAATATGAGTGGTAACAGAATATCGTCGATATTTCAACCAAGGCTATCACATACGCGGATTACGTCTGAACTCGAGTTACAATCACAAGTAACAAACGGATTTGGATAGCAAAGGGCTTGATTTTTCAAGTTTCCGAGCCTAGTCCACGGTTCCAAACGTAAATATTTTCTCGTTGTCTATGTATTAGTTCGGCCAGAATAGTCACCTTATTTCACTCATGAATTAAATGTTCAGCGTGTGTGACCTCGATAGCCGGAACAGCGATGTTACTTCTTCAGCTACATCGACTGCTAGGAAGGGAAAAACCCTCACAGCAAATTTTGGTATCGACGGCAACACATCAGCGGTTAACTGCCATTCATTTGTGAATAACGGTTTCATTTTGAAGGTAAGAGGGCGGTGAATGAAAACCAATTTACCAAACTTTTGATTTCTGAATATCATTGTTACTGATAGATTGAATGATAATCTCATTTCTACCTCAGTCCCTAATCAACACATTTCCTGCATTCGCTCAAGCAATTTTTGAATTTATCAATGCAATTAAGACGTACTAACAATCAGTCGCACTAACTTACTACGAGTTACGCCAATTAATTCGGTTTACAGGTTCTTTAACAAATTCCTATCTGTGCATTCAATTTCATATCGTAACTCAAACCCAGAGCTAACGCCTGCTCGTGCAGCCACGATACAAGTCAGTCGAACAGAACCTAAAACATCTTACTCCGAATCAGTGTCTCTTCCCACCCTCACTCCCCTATATTTACGGTTTCTTTTAATAAAGTCTGGCTCTTATCCTTTTACAGCCTCGTTTGGAACATGTCCTAATTGTGCAGCAACCTAACGTGGAAAGCTCGCAGGTGATCCAAGGAATTTCTAGCAGTAGAGAACATTCGATTAACCTTGGATCTATTCCAAATACGGTCTGGTCTGAGACACCTAATTCACCACTTCCTCCGCCGCCCGCGCTATCGCCACTGATTGCCAGTCCGACATCGTCGCCCATTAACATACAACCAACCACGGACAGTCGACTCGTATGTCAACCGTTCCTCGAGCTGCCTAGTCCACCCTCACCCATTTTATTCAGCAATGATGAACCGTCTCTTCCCCACGCGTCTGATATAATAAGCCAACGATCGAAGGTCATGCCTGGCCCATTGAAATTTGAAGCGTCCTTTACCTCTTTGAATCCACCGTCAAGGATGTCCGATGACCACATATCTCGCGCTTCCGGCGATCCACAATTCGGTAGTCATCTCCAGTCCGATTCAAACGTCCATCGTATCTGCCCCAAGCTCCAATCGGAGTCCAGAGATACAACTGCGAGCAGTGTGCCACCTGCACCACCTTCTCCGCTACTAACACCTTCTCGATCAACACTATACCATCCTATCGCTCCCTTGTCGTCACCTCAGTCGAGCGATATTGACGAGATAGAGGTTGACGATTGCACGCGAAACCGTTCAGTTAAGATTGGCCAACACCCACACTGGTAACATTAATTTTGTCTACTTGACTTTCATAAATTTAACCACCTACAGCTGTGGACTACGGTACTGATTTAATACTCGTGCACCCGTTTTTGGCAGTAAATCAACTTTTTCTATATGGATCGCTGATGAATTATAAACTATGGACTGAATACTGCTCCTACCATAAACGCAAATTAGAAAGCACTGGGAATATAGAACCAGTTTTCAAAGCGAGCATTCTTCATCGACGAGAGTAGGTCATCTGCGTGGTCGATATACTCTGCGATTAAGATGATTCTCAAAACTACCGAGTCCTGTGGTTCAATATTTCGGTTGTCATAACAATTCATTTATTGCCTATCTTGTGTGAGAGTGATTTACCACAATCGGCAAAAAGAGTTTCCAGACGAAATTGGCTTACGGACACTTCATGAGGATAATAATCTCATCTGACCATTGTTCACGTTTTGTGAATACAACATACGGTTGGCATGTTTTACGAACTTGAGAACTTGTGTGCAGTCGGTAGTGTGTTAGTGAGGTTTCATTTTTGACTCAGACGCTTCTTCAGGCCCGATAGGAAAAAGCTTTTGGGTGAGAAGTGGAACGTCTCCAAGGAATATCGTTATCGGTTACTAAAATTCAGCCGTCATTTGATTACAAATGTAGTCCAGTTGTTTCCCGAAATCCTAACGAAAGCGTCAACATCAAATCTTATATGGGTAATGAGAAGTTAGCCAACTTTCTGTTATTGTGACATCTAATCTTTTGCGAACAGCTTACTTAAGTAAATCCGAGCACTAACTATGCTCATCATTACTAGTTTGGTAATGTGATGTGCCTCAATGGCAACTAACCTGAAACAGCTCTGTTGATTCATTTAAGAATTACGTACCAGAGATAATCCGTGGTCGAATAAATGTGTCACTGGAGTTGTAGGTAGCCCCAATTTGAATTTCGTGTGAACGAATTACCGTCACTATCTAATCATTCCATCATACTCTTCATTGTAGTTCTCGCCGCAAATTTTATCCACCCCCACCTCCACTTCCAATCCCGAAGCATGATGCACCTCCGCCGCCGCCGCCACGTGTACCACTGAACAAAGGCATCAACCCACGGAATAAGTGCACTGCATGCACACGTGAATTGGGTGAGTGCATCGTTTCCTTACATGTGGCTGCATCGATGTTCAACGTAGGAGGCATTAGGGAACATTGCGAATAACTTTACAAGCGCAACTTAAATTCATTTGATAGTCCGAGACCTACGTTAATACAGCCTGTGAGTCATGGGCCAGGAAAATGAATTACCATAAAGGAGCTGATGACTGGAACTGGACGAACGTCACTCACGACCAAGGTCTCATATGCGCGCCGGTGGCAGGCGGCTTTCGGTGGTGCGATGATAAGCCACAGCTACTATTCGAATTGCATGCGATCATTTTGTGGAGGTCAAAACACTACGTAATTTATGTGAAGGATGTCTTCAAGTAAGACTACTCACGTGCTGTTTTTTGACGTTGACCTCTTAGGCTCTACAACGTAGCTATCCATGATTTCCTAAATCCGTTGTATGTTAACTTACCAATTCAATGCTTGATTCGACACGACATTTTGCTTCACGTGTACGCTGAATATCACTAGGTTATCCAAACACAAACAGAGGATCAATGAAAGCTATGGCAGCTGTAGCACAGAACTACCTGGAATAATATATTTCGGTCTGCTGTGAACCTAAAAATAAAGCATTTTCCGAGCCAAACTATCACGGACGCTTGGGGCCACCGTGCAGATATAAACTAGCATTATTCCGAGCGTGGTCACTTTCGTCTCTTATCCTAGACTTCCGTGCTTGCTCGAGTACTTTTTAACGCTGCACCTATCTACGTTTGCACAACCTGACAGCACTCGCCTCGCACGCAGTCTTCTCTGTGACACAGCGACAAGTGACGGATAGCAGAAAAGCCTTTTTCTCCAGGACAACTTGTAATATTACCTAATACACGTACACTGGCACACAACAAACAAAGTGTTAGTTAGGATGGTTACCAGGGGATATTCCGAAGAGGTCGTTGGTGTTCACCAGAGATCTTGGTTGAGGAGCCACATAACAGTGTCACTCATGGCTCCGTGTCCGAAGGCGGTTGGTGTGTATTAGACTGCTCATGAACCCATGCTTTCTTGTCAAGGCATACTATACTCTTCTCGACGAAAGGACAAAGGCTACCGCATAAGTACTATCCATATGTCCGATCGCCGACTGAGTTAATATCGCTCACTTGTTTCACGTTCGAAACATACCAACCCGTCGCAGTTAATGAGCTCGTGCTTAGGCTACCCTAAAACCAACTGAACGAGCCATGTGATCATCCACTCTGATTTTCACCCGAATATTCGTTTCATATCACATCCGACATCTTGATCTGTGTCGCCACTAAGATACCGATCACTGGACAGTGTACAAGCGAATGTAGGCATCAGCACGTCACACTACGACTTACAGGGCTCACCCGAAGTTTACCCTCACTGGTTTTCACTGTATACTTAAGGTGTACTAAAATTTTAACATACTTATTACTTCACTCCTGTTACATGTTATCCGTTTGAAACTGCATGATTGTTTTTCTTTAATAATTTCACAGGTACTGGTGATTTGATGATTATCAGTTCAATGAGCTTGTACTACCATTTGGCCTGTTTCGTATGCTCGCGTTGCGGAGAACCGCTCAGCGATGGTCTATCTAATGCGGACGTTCGAATTCGTACTGGCCAACTGTATTGTCAAACGTGCTATCCGTCTAAACGCAAAACAGTTCCACAAGCCGATTCCAGTCTAAATAAACCAGACCGCGCTAGCACCCTACCTGCACGGTCCAGCACACCGGTCACGTGCGCCGATCGCCGCAATCGATCTCGTGCCCCGACATATCACGCCGCCAGTGGAGAATCAGGTATCAGCACGCACACTGTTTATCTTTATTTTTTGTGTCACTTTCCCGAAGTGATGTTGAACTCCTCAAACTTCAGCCGCATATATTCAGATGTTTCTTCCAATCGTGGTCTCCAAGTGACACTGATGTGTTTGTGCCGTTCGTCGAATTTCAGACGAACATAGTCGAGGGTCTCACGCACTGTACTTGGTTAACCAATGTTTTAGGCGGATATGAGCAATAACAGTCATCAGTCTACCGGGTTCATAAGGCTGGTTATGTTGTTCTGTACTTGATTAGAGTAGTTATTTATTTACGTTGGAGACCCTACCATATCACGTCACACAACCGTATATCAAGGCTCGGAGGAAGTTGTATGTTGCATGTAGGATGCATTGAATGCTAGATGTGTTCATTATTTCATGCATTACGACATCGGTATGTTCTTCGTAGCACCTTGTAGTTATTTGTGCTTCTGATGCACAGCCTGTTTGTTTTTCTTTTCACACTCACCTCCTTCTCTCCCAAACGCAAGACGGTTCCGGTAGTATTATTGTGGCACGCAGATTTTTAGGCAGATTTTAACCGTACTGTATAACACAATCGTACGTATGTGCGCTGTCAAATTGTTAGCTGTTCCGATTGTGCACTGTTTTATCACACGTATATACATACATAAACAGCTTAATGTCCAAACTGACAAACCAATATTACAGACGATTTCATCATGATTCTACACTTTCTTTACTAACCGAACACAGGGACGAAACATGGCTATTTGTGAACGGGCCTTATGTGCACACACACACATATATACGCACACTCACACGTTCAGCCAATCGAAACGCCCCTGTATCCTGCTGTTTTCCGTACCGAACCTCACTTTTCTAACACGTACATACGTGTTGCACCAGATTCGTTACTGAACCCATTCACATTGATATTGTTGCCTGACAGCTTCACTTTGTGTTAGGTGTTCTGCTCTCTCCACCTGTCCAGTAATCCGCCAGATAATAATACAAAATTAATTTTGTTCCACAACTCTACCCTCCCCGCAATGTACCCACAACGTTAACAACAACAGAGTAATCAAAGCCTACAGTTTGCTAGTTTCGATAACTTCATTTTTCTCTACACATATGTTAGTGTTTCTATCGCACTGCGCGTGCGGTTGTAAAGTGAACTTGTTTTGAGTCTCCGACGATGCGTCAGACGTCCAGTAGGAAAGAAAATGGCAAATGGCGCGCTGAACAAAACCAAAAACTGATCAGTTACTTTTCTTTCGTCTAGACTGTTGATTTCATTAAATCCCCGTTTACATTAAGGCCAGTCACGTGCAAGCCCTGATAAAGAGACGAAACACTACTAACCGCAACACCCAGCACAATGGTCTTCCGAGAACCGAAGTGAAGGGATAACGCAGTCAATTTTTTGTTTCATACCTGATCGTTGAGAATTTCACGCTGTAAATGGCCTAACAAGTACACTGTCTGCCAAAAAGTGCACCCAACATGGTCCGTTTAGTGTTGAATCATGTCCATTTCTGCCTAAGTGAGATAGGTAGGCGTAGAATTGAACAACAGTCCATCTCGTGAGATGTGTTTGAAATTCGAAACCAGTCGAGTCGACATGGTTGAGTTAATCACACTTTTGGCGGTCGTTTATGGACGTACAATATGTTTATTGAAAGCCTAAGTGATATGCTATCATTGCGTCTCTAACAGACTGTCATCAGATTGTAAAGTACCGACGCACTCAACATGCACGTTAGTGCAAACAAGGTTCTTGTTGAAAGAAGTGACCGATGCTCAAGGCGGTCGATTAGGAGGAAGCTCAGTATTGTACAGGGCGTTTCTTCCTTGGAATTGACAAATCGCGATCGTGATGGTTGCTGCTTACGTCCAATGTGAAATGAGACGTTTTTTTGTTTCTAATGGTGTGGCTAACCTTTCAGCGTTTACAGCACAGGGTGTTTGTTACCATGCGATCTACGAAGCCACGTGTGGGCTGAATACTGGTCAGTCGCACAAACCTGAATAGAATTCGCGGTGACTGAGCTCGAATCTGTGATCGTGTATTTAATAAATTAGTGTCGCTAACACTGAACTACCGTTGATGTAGATTATTCAGCAGAAGTCACTTAATTTTGCCAGTGTTCCACAGGTCCACAAAGTTACCCTGGTTACATTATCGTTAAAGCGGTTATTCCCAAAAGTAAAATCGAGCTACTTTTTACACTTTACATCATGCCGTAGTTCGTGAAGGCTTCAACACTTCGACGGTTGTACTGTGATCCATCTGGTAAAGTTGCGACTTTACACCCATTTTTTACACTTAACAGGATGCGCTCATAATCATTTATTGAAGCGATAGATCGGACACTCACCATGCCGTGAGTGACTGATTTTGAGATGCCAGACTTATTCGGAAGGAGGGCGTTGCTGTCCAACTCCACATCACATTCTCGTGCACAAAAAGCTGACATCGAACCACGCACACAAAATATACGTGTGGATCAAATATTGTGTGGCCGCTTACAAAGATGGAGGTGTGCAGTGTGAGTGCCAATTACTATACGCGTTTGAATGTGGCATGTAATTTTGACAGAAAGTGCATTCCCCACCTACTTAGTATGGTACCACGGCAAAATAACCAACATCTTTCTCAATCGTAGTGCAAATCACATACCGGATTTCCTGTGCCTAGGAGAGGATCCCGAGTGCGTGTCAAGTGCAGAGCAAGGCAACACGTTCAGGTCATTGATTTTGAAACACTAGGAAGTTCAAGTTGAATACCACTCAACTGATCGTAAATAGTCGCCACGTAAAATACTGAATTTAGTCATGAGGCGCTTCCGACGCCTGTTTGGAAGCAGTGCAGGTTAGGTCGACCACAATTCAAAGTGTGCCCTAAAAAGATATCGTAAACTTTCCAGTGAGTTCCGCTCATACCAATCCTACAACAAGAACCATTTGAGGAATAGTTGAGAGCTGAGAATTCGTTATGAACAAACACGTCCGGTGAGTGAGTATCCACGTGTGTTGTATTCGAAACATGTTGATGACATCTACAAAAGAACGACCACGAACCAAATGCCACCAATGTGTGGAAAACTGATTGTATTTGACTACTATTCACATTCAAAATGAGCGAATCACAAAGATTTTCGTTCCCTGAGAGGAGCCCACGCGTAGGGTGAAAACCGTTTGGTAAACGCCCTGAAACAGTGAAATTAGCCGATTCGAAGTGCACCCAACCTGGGACGAAAATGTTGCCATGGAAGGCCAAAGGCTTTTGAGAGCTCAAGTACTGTAGGACCAATACGTGCTTCATTTATCGCGGAGCCAAGTCGGATATTCAAGGGCGAAACAGGAGCTTTGAGTGCATCCAAATCACGTGGAATCGCCTTGAAGAAATATTTTAAGCCGAGATAGAAACTCACTTTAGTTGATTCGTAACTAATGTCCTTCTGTGGATGCCAGCAGACTATCGTGGCTCCATCTGAAGACACGATGATAACGGGGTTTCTGAAAAGTTAACCGACGTAGAGAAGCAATACCTGTGTTTAACTGACGTGTTCCCGGATAAACTCACTTTCGATATATTCAAAGATAGCCTTTTAATAGACAAAAAAGTATGAGGTTACAGTGATAATAATGTGTTACCGATGTGCGAAAGTAACATCATTAACAAAAAATGCGCGAAAGGGTTGTTTTACCTTAGATCGATAAAAAAAATAGAAAGCGGGTTTTTCAATTTTAAGTAAAGGTCTCATGAGCACTGGTGATGTGGTTGCAGTAAAAATGCGGACAAGTCGAAATCACAGGTGGAATGTTGTCCAATTTCTTAGGCTAACATTGGAAGTTTGGTAGGTACATGGTACACGATAATTGGCGCCTTGACAGCGGATTTAGACAACCTAGCGTTTGAGATGGCCGGGATAGGAATTTGCGATACACATAGTCGATATCGCCGCTGTTTGGTGATTTAGATTCGAAGATATAATACACCCTTACACAAACCACAGTTTCCATGTATCCTGCTACTCCATTCATTCAAACTAATTACCATGCTCAACAATTGTTGTTACCTTGGAGACAATAAAATAACAAGAACCGAGTGCCTGACCAATTGAGTTATACTAAATACGGCATGCTGTTATGTCAGGAACGTTTTAATTAAACACCTGTGACCCGTTGCATGTTGATTAGTACAGCCGATCTAGAGACGATCTAAATCTGAAGGGAAAATTTAGGGTCCTCAGAAAACCAGCGGAGTTTCCGATGTCTGAAAGTTGATTTGATAGGTCGTAATCTACAAACAGACGTTCAGTAATGTGTCATCGGTTTCGACATTGGTACTAAATATACTACTTGTTTTTCCTTCCGTCTCTGTTGTTACTAGTAACTGGGGCTGAGACTGTGACCAGGAAACCTGGTCAGCAGATCGCGATGTGTCTCGTTTAACCCAATTTGGCTGCAGTAGTATAGTTACACGTCTGGATTGCTCACAACTATATATGTATATATAACAAGTAATGACCACGAAGTGGCAAACATGCTATAACCACACCCGATAAAGGACATATCGATTGACACCCTAGGACCTTCACATTATCCCACAATAGTACTGACGATATTTGCGGGAATAAACAAGGTAATTGGTACACATGTAAACTACCATTAACTGCGGAAAGAAAAGTTATAAAGTGAACTTGGAATGCACAATGACATAACTAATTGCTGAAAGCTGATATCGTTCCAGGAAATATCGGCAGACCATGTCATAGGAAGACATTTGAAAGTGAGGTTGTTAAAAGTGCAGACACCAAATTTATAACATGAGAAAGCTAGTTCAGTTAACTTAATAGGTCAGCTAGCTTCCACCACTTTACTTACACATACATCGGAGATTGTATCCCGAACAACCAGTTTATAACTACTCAAATTGAGGGCTACGACTGTCATGATCTCGTTTCAACCCCGTTAGAGCATATGACTAAACAATATCACAAGTAAACGGTAGTCAGGCAGCAGCAGATGTTTTGGAACATATTCAAACCGGTAGAGAACTGAGATTATTCCTCTTAACTGGAGCTAGTCCAGTACAGTGTCAATGAAGATCATCATTATCATTATCAAACACTAACATCTTGGCGATTTGCGCTGGTGCTTGACTGTTATATAACCAAAAAAAGATGAATGAGCCTTAGCCGAGGAAAAAGAAGGAAGGGAAAGGACAGGACTCGACTAGAGAACCATCCATGCTCAAATGTCCAACACTGAGGGGTTCACACATCGCAAATAAACAAACAAACAATAAGTAAAAGTAAAGCGGCGTCAGCAATGCAGTTCAGTTAAGGCTAACACTGTTCCGTATCATTAAATGCACCTGCCCTACAGATAACTTAGCCAAAAAAACGAAAACATTCACACCACTAAGCCCGAATAGCCTTCATCTCATTTGAAGTCTCTAATCACTGGATCTGTGAGTCACGAATGCCTCATCCTGGAAGACGAGCCCGACCTAAAATGGTTACCCCTTGGCGAACAATTTCATATCCCTACTCCAGGACATCATCTGTCCACCTAGCACGCTAGGACAATCGGCCGCAGCTCCAGTCGAGTGTTTGGTATGGTAGGCTACTAACTGACATTCCCGGAACGCGGCCAAATCGTCGAATTTCTCCCATACTTCAAGATTAGCCGGAAGAACCAGCTTGACGCTCATTACCAAATGCCTGCTCCTTAACCTTATTGTTGCCAACCCGTTGGTACCACCGATACGAGCGGTCAAACGCAAACACCTGATGATAGTTGGCATCTTATATGCTGCAGAAACACGTTGAGGCAGCAGAGCGCATTCCAAACTTCTGCTAAATTCTTCGGAATGTGCTTTGCAGCCTCAAAATGCAAAGTGCTTCTGCAGGATTGCTGCGATCACGTAGATTTGATGTTGGATAATGTAGTCATGGAGGTTGTTGACCGGTTTGTATACATGGGAAGCTGCATCAGCGTCGGCGGTGGAGGTGTAGGGAATGAAATAGAAGCGCGTATCTCTAAGGCTAGGGCGATATTCGCTAATTTGAGGCATCTCTGACGACTGAGAGGTATTTCTCTGAAGCTTAAGGGCAGCGTGTATAAGACAACGGTGAGGGCCGCATTACTTTACGGCAGCGAAACCTGGCCGCTCAGGGTAGAAGACGTAAACCGTCTTCAGGTATTTAACCACCGATGTCTGCGTTCAATCGCTCGTATCGGGTGATA
>QNGE01007337.1:0-23815 GCA_008508345.1 Paragonimus westermani | reverse complement strand
GCATCTTCCTGGGTGTGCTGGTGCCCGCATTTGCTTCACACTGTCCGTCAAGTTGAGTGAACTGGATTTTCCCTTGTTCACTTTCGTTTGCTCTTACCAGGTGGGTTAGCCACAGTTGCCAGCGTGGTTTGTTTACGAACGTCCACCTGACTGACCGTGGGTAAAGAGGATTGAGGTAACATTCTAGTCAGCAAACTAGACTTTGGTGTCGGCAGCCTTACTAGATAGTGTCACAGTGGCTGGGGGGTCTGTGGTATTGTTATCAACATAGATCAGCTCAAACGACTGTTGAAGTGGAAGTCGTTCGCTCTCTTGGATTGGCCACGTGGCTCTTTACTGACTCAGAGTTGTGTTCGTAGTTTCAATGAGACGGCGGTCATACAGGTTGGACATGTATATACTTTAGGTCCTTAGCTCTTTAGATCAAAGGCAGAACCAGTTCACTGGTTGAATAGGTTCGAAGCTTGCACAGGAGACAGGTTAGAATCCTATCGTTTTTACGAAGCCCCTTCTCACAGACCGCACACATTGTAGGCATGATCGACCATGTTACTGCTATACTGTTACAATCAGTTCACCACAGATACATCACAAGCACTTAACAATCAGGCACTCAAGAATATTCAGACTCTCGACAATCAGTCGTACGGATACCAGTTAAGTGAAACAAAACGACACAAGTTTAGAGGTGACGGAAAATGGGGACTAGTTCACTTAGTGAATATCGCATAGATGATTAAGTCTGGAGGATTCTATAACTCTATGCAGATCACGCCCGACACTGGGTGGGGGTTCGTGGTCGGATGCCAAGTGGTTTACTATTTACTACGACTGTGGTTTTCCCAACTGTGTAGATGTTTGCGAGTGTCGTGTAAGCCTACTAATCTGATCATACTTGAGATAACACCTAAATTTCACTACACGCCTGCTGCTAGTGGGTGAGTCCGTAGTGTAGGCGATAGGCCAAGAATTCCGTTTATTCTCTAGTCATCGCCGAGTCCAATGAAGCAACGGAAATATTTGGTCAGAAACTTCCAGTGAAATGCATCGTGCTTCTACCGAAAGTGTTGCAAAGTACGAAATTCCTACTTTGTGAATCTTAAGTTGGTTTTACTGTGCATGAATTTGGCCTTTCGCCATAATGATGTTAATCTCTTGAGAGTTTGTAGGGAGTCCGCAACCACCAGCTTGTTTCATCGTTTCTAGATAGGTCCAGGGTGTTTTATTTTTATAGATCTAAATTTCTTTCAGCGTTTATTCTCACACGCTTGAACTCATCCGTCATTTACAACGTGCAGCTGTAATCTTGAGAGTCAGATCTGTTTACCCGTAGACTAGGCAGGATAGATCACTGGTGTAAACGTATAATAGCACATTGTTCGGAGTCAAACCTTCGGTTGTGTATAGCGGGACCGAAATGGCTTGTTTGTTAACTTGTTTGTTTCCTTAGCGCCTACACCTGGGGTCACCTCCATGCTGTGGAAAGAATAAGCATCACCGATCAATTCAAACTGGAACGAGTAGATACCGTTTCCGTGAGGCTCGCAGGCACCCGCTCGTTCTTCAGAATCATTTTTTTTGCGTATGGCTTGCGGTATACTACAAAGATTTCTGTTCGTGGAGCAGTGTTGTATGCGTCAACAAGGACACAATGAACTGTAACTTGTATCGATGTTTTATTCGGGGTTATATCATGTGATTGACTACTGTTGGATTCCCTCCCCAAAACTGAGATGTCAATATGCACTGAATGTTACACGTCGAACGGTACACATCTAGTGAGACGCATAGCGACAGGAGTGAGTGGCAGGAAGACCATAGGAATGTTGTGCTGATGCCGACCACTGAGCAATTAATCGCGCGTTTCTCGACGAACAGTGTGCAGCATTGAAAGCCTCAAGTACCTGTCAGATGTATGAAGCTGATACATGGGAGGAATTGATTACGAACTTGAGCAATGTATTTTGCACAGCCTAAAGTTACGAAAACCCCTGTACATACTACTATTACCTATGATGTGGGTTTTCGACTATGTATGAAATGAAAGCCTCTAATGCATTATTTTAGTGGTCCACACAGTAAAATGAACGCATCTCTATTGGAATAGCTGAACGTACTCCCGCGAAACTAATGCAATTTCAGCTGGGTCAGACGAACCACACATGACCAGTCAATTTAATTTGTTAAAAATACGTAACAGTTCAGAGTGAGGTAAGTCTGAATGACACAGAGAAATTCGTTTGCACCATGAGGTGGGGTTCCCGCCCGCGCCCAAATAAGATAACAGTAGCGCACTGACTGCTATAACCATCAACTTGTCATGTATAGGCACTGAATAATTGGGGTGTATTGCAACTTTATACGACACCAAAGATGTATAAATCAACATATTCACAGCTTCATATACCTCCTAATTTTCTGTGTCGTTTGAAAACTTATGAGTTAATATAAAAGCAGTTGAGTCCTTGCCGCTCATGGATGGTCATTGAGTTATACTGACGTCATGTGAATATTCGTGATAAATCACCACCTGTCGCCCTGTATGTTCAGCGTGCTTGAATATGTCATTCCAGCTTTCATTAACGAGGTAGTTTGCACGCCGCTCTAAAATTATAGACAATTTGTTATTTACACCCATTGCTAATGTGTAGCGTGCATTATACAGATCCTGGAGTAGGAACTGCGAGTCAATTTTGAATGGAGTACTAGTCAGTGGTGAACAGCGATGATGTGCATACTCACTACGTGAGAGGCACATTGCCAACCGATTTGTTTCCGTCGGTTTGATGGTAAAATTTCAAAAAATTGTTGCATTTATTAGTAACTTTGTGTATCTTATGAAAACCAATGTTAACTATTAGTCAATTTTTGGCCTAGTGTTAGTTGGAGTAGTAAGATCACATTGAAATCTATTTGCAGCATACGAGAGAAAAATCTTCTAGCGTCTCCGATTGTTTGCCAATCTGAATGTGTTTTCCACTGTTTAATGTGTCAGTACTAAAAAATCTTCGTGCCAGAACAATGTGCTGATTTATTAGCAGTGTACTGAACTCGACGTCGGTAACTCTGATTATATCAGAACCAATTTGAATTAAACGAGTGCAAAGACAGATGTACGTTCAGACAAATGAACTCTGGCAGTACGTTCGGAAAACGCCAAGTGGGACTGATGAATGTTTTCCGGACTGAACGATTCCACCTCGTATTTATGAAAATTACTGAGAAATGGGTCTCTGATATAGAATGAACAAGCAGCATGAGGTTGGAATTTGTAGACTGTGCTGTAATAAAACACAGATGAAAATGCTACCTGACGGAATAACCTGTGGTGAATATTTTGGCCAGTAATTGAAAAACCCATCTTACAATGCATTGCTTACTTCTCACGTATATCAAAAATAGACCCATTCTATTATTTATGAAGTAAACCACGTTTGAGTTTCTGTAATGCATCAGACCACAAATTCTCCCTTGGTATAGTACACATTCAAACGGCTGAATATTCGGGTTAGCTATGACATACGGTTTGTAGGAAAATTTTGTTCTATGTGTTCGTACACTACTGGTCTGTGCACTGAAGTTCTTCTTTTTTTCATTCCACCCCACAAGAAAAAATAATGCTTTTCTTACCGCTTTCAGCTGCTTTCCACAGACCCTTCTTGAAGATCATCTTGAGTTTTCGTTTCTTTTCAAAATCTGTTCCAAAAACGGTGATGATCAATGTGGGTGGCTTAAGTCCCCATTTTCTTTTGAGCAAATCTCTGATCACTGTGTCGTGTGTGGCGGTATCCAACTTGCAGAACTGGAAGTCAAAAAATTTAACAACAGTCTTGAAAGTGAACATATTGTGTGTAAGTCACTGGAAAAAACAACAGATTGTACCGTCGGACTAAATGTTGGTAAACATGTAATACAACTAACAGATATCGCATAAATCGGAAATTGACCAAATCGCTACAGGTCTACGTTGCTTTTCTCTCAGATTAGGATATGTTCAGCTGAATTCAAACGAAAACCACTGTATGATAGACTCGGAAAAGAATTGTAAGGATGATGTTAAAACAATCACTTTTAGACAATTAAACAATCGTATTTTTTGTGTAGACGAAAAATATAGTTCAATATAAAGTCAGTTATTTGAAGTGATGACACAAATCATTCTTCAGAAGAAGAATGCCTAAGTATGTGTTTCAAAATCATTCGCGATAGCGCGGTATGCGTTATGAAGCGACCTGTTCTAAACGTGTTCTAATTCTCTCAAATCATCAGTCACCATATTGCCATTCCGCAGTCGACCACTTTTTATAAAGTTTTCGGCCACTGTTCTGTTCACCAGGAGAGTGCATCACAAGCATGATCAACTTCACAGCGTCTGAAAATATGACCACTTTGTAGGGCGTCTGTTTACCCTGTTGACTTTCATATCCGACAATTGGTACAGTCATGCTGATATCTTAGAATAAGACTTAAACAACTGTGAACCAAAAATCCAAAAGAGTTCTCTTTACCAAAATATTTTTTGAGCACGCTCTGTTGCTTCCCCTAAGGTAGGTACTGCAGACTGCGTAAGAAAGTTCAGTAGCTGAAGTAGACGGAGTAAACTAACTTTCATTGACACTGAGCCTACCACATACGTGCACTGATAATAGTGTACAACACTCCCAAGGATAATTTGGCACCAAAGTGTTGAGAAGTCAATCATATTTTCCTACACCGAATAGTACAAACACTTAGTCGTCATACCCAACCACATCATATGCCTTTGTATTGTGCCTGAGAAAACTATCTGACAAACTATTACGGGTACCCAAAATGTGTTCTCAAGTAACTAGACGTAGATACAGACCAGTGCTTCGCAGAATCAATGAGGCTACTTTTGATGTGGCTTGCTGAGAAAAAACTGGATCGACAATCTAAATGTTAACGCAAAATATGTGTTCAGAACAATCAACTTCTTACCTTGGTGGTTGCCATCAACGTGAAGTAGTCTGAAACTGGAGTGTCTGTAGCAAATAAGGAAAAGTTGTAAAACCCCACTGAATACGTTGATCAACCTCTTTAGTGGAGCACTGGCAGAACATGTCGTCTGGTCAACGAGAGCCCTGGATCTTTATGCAGATGTGTCTCTTCGGATCACAATAAAGCCTTCTCAATTCGTTCATTTCAAGTGCACTGAAGATCAAGTTTTCGGTACTGGAATAAAATTTCTACCAGCTCATTGCGCTTATTTTCTTCGAAGTTTTAGCAGCTTATTTTGCACCCAATGTGACATTTTTAGCTTAGATCTGTCTTCGGCAAGACTGTTTATATCTTTACTCAAGTCGTTTGTACTAATTTTTACGATTCTCCCTCTATCTAACCAAAAGTTTCTTTTTCTAATCTGTTCAGATACCAGTTTTCTTCATGAGTGAGCGGAACATTTGTGAAATTAGCTAACGAAAATCAACATTACATAACCCTTGATAGTCTAGTTTTAAAAATGTGCTGGAATACCTTAAGAAACCATAGCGATGTGGACACGTATGTGTGCTATAATGGTGGGTACGTTTTGCTAGTTTTTACAGCTGTCGGTTAAGAAGCTTGATGGAATGTTTCACAAGTTTGGCAGAATACTCGAAAACCAAAGCTAACAAGCAGCAAACTACTTTGATGGATTCAGCCTAAAAGTCGCTCACAGTTGATCACAGTCTTCGCATTTGCATATAACCCCCCATCATTCTTTTCGAAAAGTGCTTGATATGCGTTTCGATATCCGTAGCATTCTTCACCACCACATACCCTTGTCAGAGCCGCCAATAGATCTCTGAACACGTTTTCATGGAACAATCATGCTAACCATATCGATATCAGCCTCACTTTGAGTACAGCCAAAGCATCGTCTGCAAACGCTCAGTCGCATTTGAATAAAACTTATTCAGGTCTTCGCCACTTAAAGGCTACGCGCTTATAACGAGCTCTAGCAAGAGCAAAAGCTTAAAGCTGGCATTTTTCCAAAAAAAATGACTGAGAACTGCAAGTGACTGCCGAAGCAACAGTCAGCTTTGAGTAGTCGCCAAATTATAAACATCAAAATCGGTTTAAAAATATCCGTCAGAAAAAATGAGATGCAGCTGGATTCAAATCTAACCTTGACACATACGCGGATAAAGATCTTTTACAGATGTGTAATGTGGATTTTGGTTTTTTGTCCTCTTTTAACTTTTGGGGTATTTTTCCACAGTGCTTGATCCATCAATTGTCGTTTTAATTATTGCTACATATTTCTGATAATCATGGTTTTTGTTTTCACTGTAGTATTACCCTCCAGTTTGTAGGACTGGTGAAACTAGACCAAATAATTCTCTAACTGTTAGTGGTGCAATAAACACAACCCACCTTGTAGTTTAACACATTTTGAAACGTTTGAAGATGAAAATCGCAGAGTGCATGTTTGAAAATTTACAAAGATTGTAACAGTGGAGTTTTATCAAACAGCTTATCAAAGGCTGTATGCCATCTTCCGAATACTACACAATGATTCTATAATTCTTAGAAATAGCCATCTATTTTAGCTTTCAAAAGCTGAATGACACAATGTGATAAAGTGGATGTCTAGTGCATATGCATACGATCTGTCATGGGTTTGATATTAAGTATTTTGATGGGTGAAACCAGCTAACTGGTAAGAGAACAAACATTGTATTCTCATTAACAAACATTACACAGTGACTAACATGAAAAGGCTGTACTAGTTTGGCCGTACGGTGTGTGCCACCAGCGAACTGGCTGTCCAAGAGACGAGGAACATTGAGCGTTGTTGGAGACGGCTACAATGGACCAGCTACTGATATTGAATTACTGAATTGTTTGCAATATCTTTAACTCAGCCCACTTGAAATTAAAATCCTGTTGACTTATAGGGTCTTACATCCGTGAATACGAATATGTGAACATCTTCATTTTGCGCGTGTTCTCTTCTAGACAATCGTCTGTTTTTTCAAGTATGCAAGAGTTTTTATGATTTCAGGTATCCCGAGTTTTCAGGCTGCAAAATCTAAAATGCACGAAGTGTAAATTGATTTAGGCTTTCTTTAACACTCACAACCCTTTTTATAGTTGGTTCTGGTTGACAACAAAACACCCGATATACCTGTCAAATTTCAGCATCTTTAGTCAAGCACTCGGAAAAGATTTTTAAAATTATGGCAATACAGAAATGTAATAAACATGTATAATATACTGATGACTACTGAATAAAACTGTAAACGTGGCCATGAGTTATTTATATCACTCTGTGATATTTGTATCCTACGCAGTTAGACTGTTCCTAACAAAGACAGTCCATATATTTTCAGGAAACAATCAGTAAAAGACTATCGAATTCCCCTTGGGCGATAGTCAGATAATTACGTAGCAGCCCAACACGTCTTTTCTTCTAATTCGTAAGTGTCGCTTTACAGTCTCTTGTAAACAAAATTATTAGAAAGTTAACGAAACCAAACATATGCCTCTGTGCTCCCGCAAACATTTTGGTGTACGTTGTTCAATCTAGGCAATAAATTACTGACTTTGGAACAAAGGTCAAGAGTGATATTGTGCCTGGCATAACCGGGGATATAACCGCAGAAAATCTACCAGTTCACCTCTCCAGCGCACAACCATATTCTGTCAAAACAAATGCATTACTTTCGAAGAAACTCATATGTACCTTGTCAAACTTTAATGAGCAACATATCACTCTTGAGATTTAACAAAATCATTCCAACTTGACATTCTCCGTTATGTTTACTTCGAACGATTTTCTGCAGCTGGCGTTCACAACGACAACAAATACTTTTGAAAGTGTAATCAACATGGTATTTCTGTACTTATTGTCACGGCTAGTAGTCCACAATATCAGATTTTGAACGAAACTGACAAAATGTAAAGTATACTTATATTTTTTTGATTCCAGTTTTTCAGGTACGATCACAAAGATTAAGTTGCAGTCGTGGTTGTTTTTACAGTTTCAGTGTAATGGAAACATTTAAACAAATAAATTACTTACAGTAACTAACTGGGGATTTCTCTTCATGTTATTAACGAGGGATACTTCAAAAAATAAGACGGTTATCTGGACTTTTAATTTTTCCCTTCTGGATTGTTTGTTACGCAGCCTAGTCTCATGGAAAGTCAGAAACTCAATGAACTCACCTCTCACTCTCGCCCCATCTGTTTTAACAAACAAGAGCACTTCTAAGTGAGAAGAGCATTCCATGAAACAATTCCCTCAAGTGTTCCGGCTTGGATTTGCCAGAACGCAAACTCTAACTTATATTATAAAGGCTCAGGCTTTAAACGCTACCCAACCCTTTTACCTACACAGCACATTATGTTTGATAACGCCAATAACAAGGACTTCTAGGACAACTCAGTGGTTATCAGTGGGGTAAGTTAAGAAGCAGTGAACTCGTCGTATACTTCTAGAATATGATGTTTAAAGAATGTGCCAAATAAAACGATATGGTTGTGATGGTTCAGGTTTGAATAGAGGTGTTCATGAGATGATCACGTTTACGAGAAATAAAGTTAGCGCGATGTGAGAACTTTACAGATCCACATTATTTGCCAAATCGACTGGAATGAGTACGATGGAGTGTTTTACTATTTCGAAATCATCAAAATATATTTCAGAACAAGCTCAACTTTACACTGAATGAAACTCAATACTTCGGCTTGTCATAAGGGTTTGAAAATATATATCTACTTATCTCGCTTCAACACAACATTAACAGCAAACATAGTGTTTGATAGATTAACAGTGAACCGGTTTACTGCTATGACGCAATTTGCAGTTCAAAATAAGGCACCTATTTCTGTGTTTCTAAAGCGTACAAACAACACTACTTTTAATGCTTTAGCGAAATACAACGGAGCTCATTCGATTTCCACGTTTCAATCTGAAATCAGATAAACAATACCAAGTTTCCTTCATTTTGCGACGTTTCAAAGATCTTTTTCCCCAAATTTGACGAAAAATAAAATTCATTTTGACATCCTAATAATCTAAAACACAAAAACAGTACAGCGTACAATTTCATCCTGTTTCAAAGGTGAGGTTTTTCACAGTTTGAAAGAAAAAGTGTTTTTCACCTCGGTAAGTTGGCTAAACAATTTAAACCTACCGAATGCATTAATTAAACACATTCCGGTGTCTCATTTCAATCAGCATTACTCATACTAGACTGAAACGGTAATTTCAAGTCATTGGCTCAAGAACAACCGACTTGTATTTAAAAATGGTAATTTGGGAAGATTTGCTCGCTTTTTGTGAAAAGTATTTGGAAATATATGGAACTATTTTTATTCAAAATATATAAAACAGAAATATTTAGCATTCGGGTTGACTGGTTTCGTACATCTGAATATCAAGCTACCTTGTTTGTAAGCAGCAATAACAAACAAGTTGAATAAGATACTCTTATAATCAACAATACACAGTTTCGCTAATCGGTTTGAAAGTTGTCTTTTTCAGTTATTTTGTGTTAGTGACTGCAACTTGCAGTAAGCTGTTGTCCATATTTCCTGACATGCTTGGTTTGAAAAAACTGATGAATGATAATGCATTCATATGTTATCAATGTAACTTCCAACTAACAAATGTGACCCTTTTCAGAGAGTAATCGCAATCTAGAAGAAAAGTGTAAATATCATAACATCATAACCTGTATATTCACTGAAAAAAAGACGGGTTGGAATCGAAATTGATTCATCAATTTTTTCTACACCGCACAAAGATTTCTGGCAAACTGCGACAAAACATTTGTTTTCCTTAATCAGAATTGTTTTTACGATATGCCGTGCGTGGTGCATTCGTATACTGCTCATCTCTGGCTAATAAGACGTTAATCAATTTTTATACAGAATTTGCTTTGTTCACTGCTTGATATTCTTTTCACATTTTAACAATGGTTGTGTTCATTCACAGGCGCTGCGCACTGTACATTTATTACTAAATATGATAATGTGTGGACACCGTGTTGTGAGTAGCACTCACAGCATTAGACAACTTTCACATCCACATACACTGCCATATCAGCCCTCGCAGGCTAAAAAGAGGTTCACTTGTGTTTTCTCCCTCTTAAACGTAATAACCAATGCACATTCTGTTCGAACTTCAATCCACCTTCTCATATGACAGCCGATTGATTCGTGTGTCAATCACATCACGTGTGAAAAAATTGTATCATCATACTTAAGCGCTCGTAACACTCGCTCTTGCGTACTATGCTAGCGTTGAGTCCCAACGAAAGTAGAAATTTGGAGTGGATGTGGCCGAAACGTCTAGATGGACACAAAAACCGCCGTCCACTCCGAAGGGCGTTCAACTTATATCGGTTAAATGGTCCATTACTTATCAGTAATCAGTGTAAAATAGACAAAAAGTCTGACGAATTCTTTCAGTTTGATTTATCTGTAAACTTTCAGAGATAATAAACCATTAATTGTAGTTAGGATGACAGTTTTTGAGTTATCCCCAGCGACGACCATTTTAACTTGTGCACCCGTCTACACATCTGTCATCTATATCATATTTCATGACCGGGGATCCCACCGCAATACACGATGCTTACAGGAAAAGTGGTCGAGGCGACAGAGATATTATCTAGTAACGCAAATAACTCTCCGTTCGATCCTTCACTCAGATTCTGACTATTTGAGCAGTCTAGTCAAAGGCGGACCTGGTAGTGAAGTACCCGTTTGGCTGTGAACATCACAAAATATTATGGTCAACATTTCGTGCAATTCTTGTTTCATTCAGCGTGAACCGGTAACCCCAGGTTGACTGTGCCTTTGCAAGCTTAAGGAGTGGGAACAGTTTTCAAATCCACTACTATGTTTGTTTCGTCAGGATTTTCGGTGGGCCAAATTATGAAGCAATTGAAACGTCGAGACATCCTTCACTATTCAAGGAACCAATAGATGTTCTTACAGACATGTATGGAGTCGAACGTTTGTTTTGAACAAACCACTGAAACTAAAAACATTAATGTGTACAGAAGAAGCGAAACAAAATTGTCGGAAAAAAGTGGTCGTTGAGTACGAAAATAACAGATTCCGTGACATTCAGAACGGTAGCTTAATAATGAGTCCTCCGCTAGGTCCAGTAAGCATAGTTATATTCATAACTAAAGTAGAGACTAATGAACCACACTACTTCTTTGTCGACTGCCATTCCCGTAAGCGCTGTCTAGATGGTGTATTCTCTCCGAACAATGACAACGGCGATGTACAGACTGTTGCGGTTATTTTCATTAGTGTGCATTCGAACATTCTGTACACCATCGAAGTATAGACAAGCAAAGGACTATCATCCATACGCGTTGTCATGGTTCACAGAATTAATGGATCAGTTCAAAAGTCAT
This sequence comes from Paragonimus westermani, assembly GCA_008508345.1. Taxonomy (NCBI): domain Eukaryota; kingdom Metazoa; phylum Platyhelminthes; class Trematoda; order Plagiorchiida; family Troglotrematidae; genus Paragonimus; species Paragonimus westermani. Next base: position 12,431 of record QNGE01007337.1, on the reverse strand, counting down.
CTAATAGGAACAACAATTGAACTAATCACTACACATGCTCTTCTAACTTTGTTTCTCTGAAGTATGGGCAGACTTTGGCTTGCTATGTGACAAGCGAAGCCCTAAAGTTTTTGAAAGTCAAATATCCTACCACGTGAACTCCAGCGGGTTCAATACATGCTAGGCCATAATCGAAGTCTCTGACGATTTCTGGTCAGAGATACGGAAACAAAAATGAGACATTAAGTCGTTCAAACAATACACAAGAGGGCTTTTGTAACACTATCATACAAGTGCAAATTTACCGGTGAGATTATCGTAGTCCAGTTTCTCATGCGGTTGAAACTCCTTACCCTGCTGCGCGGACCATCTGGTTGATGTCACACGTTAAAAATAGATTTCTTATGCTTTTCTCATCAAGCAGCTGTCAGAAAGAATTCTTCAACACCTACGGAAATGGTTTTACAACTATTCGAGAAAGTTGGTTTTCGATACTACCGGTACACATTTAAGTGACACCAACTGCCAAACAAAGCCGGACGACGCCTTCCGGGTCAATCATGAAGTTGGTCAAGCACAGTTCAGAGCCCTCAAAATGCAACGACCAAGGCGATTGCAATCAGGTTCCACAATCTCTATCTGTGTGCAAACTTTACATCTCCCTTGGTCAGTTATTGTACGGCCACTTCAAACCTGAGCATGCGTGAAGTCCCTCACATTGACGAATGTTTCTTATAGTGAGATCTAATAACACGACGCATCTACCTACACTTCCACTCATCTCCAGCAGTCTTTAATCCACAGAAAGTCTCACTTTTACTGATCCATATGACTTGTTACACATTTCATACAAAACTCCAATACATATAATGCAACTGTGAGGGTTGATGAGAGGTGCGGTAAAACAGCTGTTTGTATAATTGACCTTTTGTGAATTCTACAGGAGTATAGAAACAAGTTGGTCAGTTGATAATCGCATTCGCTTCAAATGGAAGTCGTCAAAATAAGGAGACGACAGCTTTTGAGTACAGAACACCTTTCAGATGCAGGATCTTTATGACTGATCCTTATATGATAAATAATTTCTTGCAGCTTAAAGATCGTGTATCGACTGGCTTTAATCAGATGATTTTGTTACGGACCACTTAATATCGATGTGGTAAAATAAATCAGCAAGATGTTAATCATACTAACTCGCTGTAAGACTAACGTGACATTTTAAGGGCATATTTCTGGTTATCTCCATTGCAGGATTCCAGAAATTGTTTTTCAGTACTACCGCCTTTGTTACAAGAAGTGACATTCTTTTTAATTCAAAATCCGACATTAGGATAGTTGATATCAGATTGTGAGGCACTTTTCACACAGAGGGTCATATGACGTTGCATTTGCACATTGATTTTCTTGTCATTATACCTACTCGTTCTAGGCAAGACTTGATTTGATAAACCATTCGGAAGATTTAAGTTGCGTATTGTGTTGGCTCGTGATGAAAAAATGCACCTGTTTTATGTTAATTCCACTAGAATTTATTTGTTTACTAAATATTTTGCGAGCAGGATAGCTACAAATTTTTGCTGTATTCTACGGATGCAGCTAGCGGACTTATCCAGGTTATTCCATCTGTTTCTGTCTGACCCATTCAAATGGATCAAGATGTTTTTCATCTGAAGAAGGTCCATCACTCAAAGGACTTTCAAATTATTCCGTAGCCTTTCGTTCATCTAACGAATCCTTAATCCGATGTCTCTGTATTAGGATTCTAAGGAATGAATTGAGCAACGAAGTTTCATGCTAGCTTCGGGTTAATATTGCTGGTAGCAGGTATAAAGCTTTTTTCATCGGACGTGTAAATCTCTCGTTATATTTCATCATTTGTTCAACTCACCAACGAACGTAGACTCTCCCAAGGGATGTACAGTGTAAGCGAAATTCTTTAGGTTTGTTTTCAAATGATTTCACGATTTTGCTGTATCCTTGAAATATCTGTCAAAAGTGAACTTCATGCAATTATGTTTCCAAGTTTATCGTTTCCCAGTAGTTTACAAAAAGATAGTATTTTGCACCTAAAATTTCTGTTTATGTCCTAAGCTCAGAATTCAATTCCGTCCTGGTATGCTCGCAGGTGTTCAGACAGATTCAGCTTTGAACAGTCAACTGTAATTCACCGATCTTAAACTTGTGTTATTCCGTAATTAAAACGGCTCCCGTGTAAACTCAGTAGCTCTAATTTGACATTATCCACAATAGTGAAGCAGTAGGCGTTAACTGTTGAATCGGATTGCTCCCTGGTGCCACGTTGCTAGTGCGCCTCTTCTCAACCGAATTCGTTGTCCTTCATCTGGAGAGTGGGCCAACGCACAAAACACCGAATACGCAACTATTAAGACGCATGACGGTAACGCTAAATTGAAATGACTAAAATGAAATGCCAGTTGTATACACGTAAAACTATAACCTTGTTGTTCACAATGAAATGTGAATATGTATGTGCGGTGCCACATAGTGTGAATCGATGATAATTACTGGTGAGTTGTGGAAGTTCGGGATATTTGGGTTGTTTCATATTACCTGAATGCGAAGACTGCAATCAATCGTAAGTGTTCAACTTGAACGTACTAGCGACCTTATCGCGGAAATTCAAATCATTTGAAAAGTCTAATACCGTAAACGGGTGCAAAGTTTTTGTCCTGCTGGAAAACAGACAAAACCTGTAGTGTTTCTCCGTTTTACAATGTTCAACAGTGAAACTCCCGGGTGGTCATCACATGGTTAGCAAGAAAATGCAGATACCGCATAACGTGTACGAAGTATTCGTCAATTAGGCGAAAATAACGGAACGTTAAAATGTACCTAATTCAGGCACGGCTATTCTATTCATGTTCATTTTGGTCGGTTATTTAGAATGTAAGCCAGATTGCTTTCAGAGCAAGTTTTCTGAATCAACGTGGGCAATATCAACGCATAAATGTCAATTACACTAAACGGTTGATATATTTGCAGTGAACATTTCCATGCTTATAATTTTTACACAGTCTTTAAATTGTTAACAGTGTTTACTGTTGAAACCTTGCGAAAAATTTTGTCTGTCACGATTTCCAACGTTCATATACTCAACGTACATATACTCCGAAACCACCAGTGTGGTATATGTTTTAGACGAAACTATACAGGCTTACGCTGAATTTCAATTAAGAAATTATTCGGATGAAAGCAAAAAAGTTAATGTCATCGGTTTAATCAAGGCGCACAACAAAATTAGATCGGCAACAGCACTGATACTTATATCAGCAGGTTGAACAAGAATGTATGGGAGCGGAAGTAAAGAGCACGGTTCAAATCCGATCTGATATGCGATGCTGAAACAAACGAGTGACACAGCGTCCAAGCTTCTTCTGTACTTCACTAACACCGAGCCGTTGGCATTCATAGATGTCATGTTAACCGAGCATTTCTTTCAATGTTCTAATAACAACCGGTTGGTAAGGAATTCGTCAAAACTTTTGCTCCACTAATATGAAAAACTACGACCCGTTGTTTTTTGGAGACTAATCGAGTGACTTACTACTTAGTTTAATTGGTAGTCATTTACAGACCCACCGCTGTTCCACAATGGTATACAAGCAAGTCAGCTGACAGCAAACGTTGCTCTACAAGACCAGCCTACGAAATAACCAAGAAAGATATCTTGCTAAAGGTTACTCTGCCTACAAATTTTGCCACTAGCAAAGGATAACCAACTGTTTACAAGTAGTGTTCTAAACACGGTAAACCTCATCTTGAACATTTAGTTGATCAGCAACTTTTATTCACTAGTTCATTTATTTTGCCTGGTCACCGTTTATGGACCCACAACTGCCCGGTAACTTTGATATTGTCTACAACTTTTTAACAAACCTGTTATTGCTCTGTAGTTACATTCTGTCTCTCTGAGCCGGAAGCAAATTACCAGTGGAAGCTGATGAAATATCTGAGGTTACTGTGCGCATGAACAAAGCTAGAATCGTAACGCATATTCTAGAAAACTTGATTAAAATTAATTCATGTTTTAAGGGGATACATTTATCTCATTTTGGCATATTCGGTCTATATCAGTGTTTCAACTAATTATTTCTGTTCCCGTTCATCCTCATTACCCAATTACATTAAACACCCTCCAACACAAAGTAATTTTATAAGCAAACACTTAGACCTGAAAAACAGTGGGCTACTCAAAACTTTCATCAAAGATCAATATTAAATATCCCTGTAAGTAATTGTATTTGGTCAAACTTGTGTTAAATCTTTGGCTCTGATTTACTGTAGGAAAACTGTTCGTTTTTAGCTGAATGAAATCATTAGGATGAGCAAGTTAAACGGTTTGAATAATGAATAGGTATTTAATTTTAAAGATTGACTCATTATATATCCCAATGACGCTTTGCTTTCAAACCGATGACGACAGGTTGATTTGTTCATGAGATGACGTCCGAGACAAGTGCTCTACTGAGATAAAGCCATTAAGAATATTAATTAAAGTGTAATCGAAAATGTCATTCAAAAGCAAGATAAGGTGAAGAATAAACGAAATTCTCTCACTGAAAGCTTCCTGTAAGAGTATATTGTAGTACTGCTCAATGCGTCTAGTCGCTTCGTTTCCAAAAAGAGACTATTTCAAAACTTGCAATCGGATAATTTTCATTTAGGACAGTGATATGCGTATTCCTCTCAAATGTACACTTCGCACTAATCATGTTAGCGTCTGTAGCAAAAACAATCTTCTTACGCAACAGAACCAATCGAACAGAATACAATGGGTTATTACTTAAATACACAAGACATCCTTTCGAAAAACTGTATGGTACTCATAAACACCGTTCACTATTGTCTAACTACTCACCCATCTTTCCGACCGAATTAAAAAAGTCACTGAACAGCTTTGGTTGAAAACGCTGTTTGCTGCGGCGGATAGTACAGACGAACGGTTTTTGTGTTGCGAATCTGTGTATGCATCGTCCTAATATTTTTTCGCTTACATCTTCCGTATTTGTTTTTATAAGAATTGTTTTTTGCCTCCTCGTGTGTCTGTCATTCCATGTCGTTTTATTGTGTCTTAAATATTGGAGGTATCAGGATCACACGATAAACTCAGTGAAGTCTGTTGAACTTAAGTACACCATTCTGATTGTAAAATATAGCTAAAAACTATTAGCATCCTAAGCTGTATCCCAAGTTCACCTTATAATGCGTGTTGGTAAGTGTACTTCAAAATCAAAATCATTATTCTGCAAATCAAAATTGTCAAAACTCAAACAAACGAATCAATCCTCTTGTGATCTAAGGGCAAATGCAACTCTACCGATCACGGATTGCATTAGCTTCAACATGTTGACCGTGGTAATCGTAAACCGGCACACTATCATGTAGTGGTGGATGATTCAGCTAGGTAGAAACTTTTTTCAGTGGATAAATCACATTTTGTAGTGAGAGAAGTGGAGGTGTGTTTTAATTCAATTTCAAAATATTCCTTTTAAAATGCGCATTCCGCTTCTCAGAAGCCTTACGTTGGTAACAAATTACGTTTAAAAACTTCAATGAGGCTAAAATACTCACTGAACCAAGAAGGTATTTGTCTGTTTTGTTTGTCTGTGTCCAGCACCTTTCTCACTAACTTGGTAGCTACTTGCAACCTTCGTTCTACCCAAAACTCTCCATAATAGAGTCATCAATTGAGTAAAACAAAGATGGTTACCTGTCCCTTCTGGAAGCTATCGGACAACCTGAGCATTACTGGAAAACGATTACCTAAACGTTCAACCATTTGAGGTCAGTTTTACCCTGCACAAAAAAAGCAGACTAAAATTCAGTTTCCGTTAGTGATAAAAAAATTGCGCCCGTGGCGAATCCCATAAAACAGCGAAACTCGAATTGAGTATTGCTTTTGAAAAGTGTAAAGATGGAGGGTTTATTTCAATAAAACGCTCCAAACATTTATGGGTGGTGTTTACGTCATACTGACCAGAGTCCCCATTACTCACTGATGACCAAAACGTCTACTTTCCAAGTTAGATATTCACGGGGAAACGTTGAAGACAAAAGCTATATAATCATAGGATTTCAAAGAATAGTTATTGCGTTGTGCACAAATTCAGTCGCAAACTCACTTTCGCTGTTTGATTCATCCCAGTGAATTCGATTTCTCCTACACATCTTTGCATTACTGATTGTCTCCTCACACTGGTCTGCTGCAGTAAAGCTGTGGAAGGGGTCATTACACCACCGTCTGCTGGCCCCACAGACCCTGTACGGGTTGTTGTCCGCCTTAGGGTAGATGCGCGATGAAATGAAACTGGTTCTGCCATTTGCGAAAGCAAAGTATGGTTTGACAATAAGAACAGCGACAAGATATATTATTTCCTGTTTGGAATTAACGTTTTGATGGGGAAGTCATTCAGTTCTTGACACGTAGGCATTACTGTCCTCCAAAAGAATTTCGACAACAAGGAAACGTAATCAGTCATTTCGACCCATCGCAATCTGTTAAGCTTTCCAAATGCATCATTATACACTCATACTACAGTGTTCCACGATACGTTCATCTGCTTAGATCATGCCACAATGAGTCAGGCATCAGAAATTCAGATAGTCAGTTTCTGATTGGCCCTTCTGATCCGCCCCCAACCACAGGAAAGCTATCAGAACAATCACTGGCTGGCCAGATTCCAGACTCTCGCCTTTTCCGACATATCGGAAAAAGCAAACGAGTGCAGTGGTATTGGTCGTACGCTGCAGTCAACAAGTACTACACTTTGAATTACCAATGACCGTGTCGCTGAAAAACTGTCGCCTCTGGTAACCAGGTTGTGTGTTGTTGTTGTGTTACTGCTTATTTTCTAGCCCCTTAGGCGATTAGGCAATAGTCGGCAGATTGGGTAGAACAAGAGAACTCTCACAAAGAAACGATAATATGGAAGTGAATGGCAGGGCAGTTTTGATGATGATCAAAATTCCTTATTTTTGCAAGCTGACCTCCTTGTAGACACTGGTCAACAGCATCAGTGATCTCATTAAACCGTATCAATTTTGCTGCGAAAAAACGCATGATTTTCTATAGTTGTGAATAGACCAACTGACGATTGATTTAGCGAGCACTACCAGACCACATCACTTTGATTGGCACTTGAGAGTAGTCAGAAGCTGTTTCCCAGCAGTTAGCCTACAAAACATCATTACGCATACGCCCTGAACAAGCGCGTTGAAGTAATTTGCGTTTGTTATATTATGCTGCTGTAACGCGAGCTGTTACCTAATGGGGCCGTAGGCAGTGTGTTCATAGGCGCTACCGGTGAAGAGAGAAAACTTTATTCCGACTTTCATGAAAGACCGACTTCTGGTGGAACACTTCGCACAAGTCGTTTCCGTCTGCCTCGTTTATGCTTTGTACGAAGGCACACGTGCGTTTTAATGGGTTGTGTGCCATAAGGACGGTGTTTACAGCAAGGGAATTGTTAGCAAAAGTCGAGTGTGTTTAAGTTTCATGAAGATTTCGCAATTTTTTTCAAAGTTCAGATCACATACCACAGAATTGAAGTGTTCAGTCTGGCAAATTTATGCACACAATCTTTAGAAAGCTGCGTTAAATTCGTAGTCTTATGTGGAGACCAGCTAATATGCAAGAGCACATTATGGTAGTAAAGCTGCAGAATTAAGTAATTTTTAAAGTATCATCTCACGGTTCGCAGTTCAGACAGATTTAAGATGTATGATGGAACAAGAGAAAACTGCGTTTCTCAACAACTTGGCTCACAACACACACTATACTCTGGTAACCGCTGTTTGCCGAATTTCAACAAAGTTTAGCACTGTTACGAAATACATAATATCTATATCGTCAACGTTAGTTGTTGTGCTTGTGGACATTTCGGGTACTCTTTACTCTAGCAAACGCTCACCGCCATGATATTCAACGTGACGAATTTGCCTGAAGAACTTGGTCCAACGCGACTGACCTTTTTACTCTGTAAATCACCAAGTTTATTTCGACGCTGACAAAATGATTCCGGTCTAGTCACTCATTTATCCGCTGTCGGTCCTACGGTCGTTTGCTTATGTGGTTTGTGAACAAACTGCAACCGCCAACGGATAATTTCTTTATTGATACCCGCTGTCTCCACCTAATACTCTTAATGACTGTGGTTTGCGTTTATTAAACCGATTAATCTTCATTTAATCCAGATGTGGGCATGTTAAAGAATGTGTACCTAATAGTACAGTTGTCGGTTTGATGAGTATATTGACCATGAATAGGTTCTTCTGACCAAGTGAGTTACATCTAAGCTCACGTAACCTTTGAATAAGCCTTAATGGTTTTCGATCCGGGAGGTATTTATCAACTGTGCTGTAACACTTCGTGGTTTTTGAGAATACGTTAATGATATACTTTAATGGAACGCTAGGTCGGTGCGCGTTTTGAATGTAGTCCGACACTCCAGTTTTGCAAATAATGCATTGAAAACATTGAGACGACAATGTACTTTAACACTTAGATTTTTACAAAAATAGGTACGATATGGAAGTGGTCTGGTCAAGTGAACAGCACTTACAAGTAACTGCTCTTAAGTTCTTCGGAAGACATTAGTCTGCTCATCGTATTTTGAAACGAAGAGATGCGTTTACATCACAGGAAGTTATAGGTTATTAACTCCATGTAAATTACTCGCCAACCTAAGAGACCTAAGAGAGAAGATTCAAGTGAAGCACTGTTCGCCACTTCCTAATTGATGAGGACAGACGCTCTTATGTTTGCTTCGTTCATTACTAATATTCACAAATTACGGGTTCAGATGAGTTAGGCAAACCAGGAAACCGAAACGAAAATTTATTCGTCCCTCCTCGTTTGACTCCGATAGCTGATGGTAGAAGGTGTTGTCACTTGTCTGCCTGACGTGAGATCCATCATGCGTTGACCAGCAAAGCCCCCCCAAGTGTACGATAGACATATTCCAAAGGCCGACTATATCGGACGACACGATCAGGAATAAAACTCAGGTCCAATGATTGGTATATCAAGGGGTTGTACGAGAATATGAAATCTGATGATATTGAATGTCAGTCGAGAATCAAGAGCCAGAGCAGCTTGTTATGTCCAACAAACGGGAATCAATATATAGGTACTGAATTGCCATTTATCATTAATAATGAACGCTAAGGTTTGTAAACCCCAGTAAGCTACAAAGCCTTGTTGATTAACCGTCGTAAGACAGCTCTTGAAATCAACCGATTGTACTTCAAAATTTACGATGGGTTTTCCATGGACCTATCTGCATAATGACTGCAGTTTTTGCTCCCAGGCTGATAGCACATTTACAACTGACCAGAGGTTATGAGTGATACATTCAATGTAATGTTGTATTTAGGTTGATCACTCAACTGTTTTAATGATTTGTTCGGTTCTTCGTACAGAAAATAAACTGCGGGTAGTTTCCCACATCCCAACATGCAGGGAAAATGTTAAATCACTTACTTCGGTTCACTTTACAGGCTTTCCGTTTAGATGTTCGCAGATACCTATAAAGATGTGATGGGTAACACCTGAAAATATTACGTTACTTGATTACCATATCAGCCCTACTTTCAGTTTTATATAGTAAACAGAAAATATCCGCCGAGGTAAACCAGAAACTAGCCGATACTTTCGAATACAGCAGCAATGTTTGGGAATATTTTTGTACGAATTTTTTATCGCGACATCTAGTTTGATGTAATTTTGTGTGAAATGTGTGGTTGTTTGACTACGGTCTTCTCTCCTATAAGCTCAGAATTAGTCTATTTTCATAGAATCCAAATGAGGTCAATTCACTGCAGGTGATAACACGCTACTGTGTAAACTCCCTCAAATTTGATACATATCGAGCAAGTAATCGATATTTTTGCCGAAATTGTTAGTCATATCTAGAACAACTATAAACCAATAAACCTTGCCAGGATTGTGATTATCAGTAGTCCCTATCCCTACGACGACTAGGATTTGAACCCTGGTTTATTTTTGATTTCAGCAACCGCGTTTCTCCTTGTGCCGTTGAATTCATCCTCAACACGACTGAATTATCATTTTCAAACACTCAGGCATAACTGCCTACAAACAGTTATTTAGTTGATCTATCGTGACAAGCTAAGACAATAAAATCGATGTTAACAAAACCCCTCTAGCTTGGTGTACATGCATGATGCGGTGCGTAATACTCGTGTTTTATAATGCTTCTAATCTCCCGTTTAGCTTCCTTCATTCAACTTACATCCAAAATTGAATAGCACCCCTCAATCAGTTTACTGCTTTACAAGTTGAAACTGCTAACCACTCAAACATGTTGTGGTCAATTTTTCATCCAAAACTTTGTGTCTGCTAGTCGAGTCTCATAAAGCGGTACAGCGGACACACCATAACTTAGTTTTTAGTATCAAATAAGAAAACGACTGGTAGTTAAACACAAGTGAGTTGCACATATTCCGCTAATTTATCACCTGCTCAATTTTATTTGTTAAAGTGATCCACAGTTGCACGTCAAGTCTCTGGTTACTGTTATTGCAATAACAGGTCGTGTTTTTCTCAGAAATCCAGATGTTTCCAAAAACCGTTGAAGTGATTAGGAATCTGAGGGAGTTGAGAGAGCCAAGATGTTTGAGTTGTTCAACGCCTTTGTATTTTCTACAACCATGCTTCTCTACCAATTCGGTTCATGATAAACTCCTTGTAACGATTATTTGTTTAAACTTTTCATACTGAACTCAGTAATATTTTTCGACGATTCTGAAATTAGGTTGTACTGATCTGTTGTATTTCTGGTTAGGTTAAAAAACCGAGCATTCCCGCCGGTTACCTCACATTTTATGAATCATTTGAACTAGACGCTGTATTTTCCACTGTGCCACTCGCTTTTAAAAATGCTAAAGTGTTCAATCAAAAAGCATGCGCCCACTGGTTACTGCGACAGTGTGAACAGATTTCAAGTCTAGTTTATCAACCGTAATCAGATATTTGGCCCAAAGAATGGTTAGTTGCTAGCACGAGTAGTTAAGTGTCCGTGTTCAGTGTGGAGGCATTGATGATAATCTGAATGTATTACAATGGCCTGGTGGGAACGCAAAAACCAACAGTGAACAAGCGTGACAAGATATGTAAAAGTTACTAGATGATTATTGAAAATCTTTTACCATATATATCAATGCGTTTGCTGTTGACTCGTAGAAGCAGTTTGCTCGTATTTTCATGTTAGGTTAGAACATGGTTGATAATGGCGACAGAAGCAATTCCAATCAGCCTCTATGACCCGGAACTGTAGACCTAAACACAATTCTTGCAGCCTTTCATCTCACATGAGAAGGCATCTGTGGGCCGCTTGAATGCAATCATTACTTATTCTCACCAAATCACCCACACGCATAGCCTACAGACAAACCCCTTTGTATTATTGTTCACACTACTTCCAAGGTTATTACCATCCTCTATCAGGCCCATTCTGGTTTCAAGCGTTTAGACATCCTGTGCTTTCTCGCATCTCGAAAGGAAAGAACTCGCACAAACAATACAATTATATGAGGAACACAATCAAGTATGGAAAGAACTCGCACAAACTATACAATTATATGAGGAACACAATCAAGTATGGATTTTTTTTTCAACTTATATCAACCGACTTCTTGGTTAATTGCTCGTTATACTTGCGTGACAGTCAGTAGAGCTGGTGTACATCCACAAAACCTGCACAACAGTCTGCTGAAAAACAGTGGAATATTAATAAAAGACTACACGTTGACTTCATGGGCCATTTGTTTACAAAATATTGGTTTAACCTTACAGTAGTTGTAGGCGATTTTACTGTAACTCACAAGGAATGCAAGTTTTATACAAACCAGGGCTGTATTTATAGACAAATACTCATGGAACCCATCACAGTGGTTTGTGTCACTTTGGATAATCACAATCTGAAGGACCCGGAATGGAACTGAGAATTTAAGTAATGGTAGGAAGCCTAGGGCTGGGTCATATTTCAATTCCTGGACGTAAACAATTTACACAACAGTTATTCACGATCCCTCCTTCACAAGTGGTTCACATAGAACCAGTGACCGAGCAGATAAATACAGTGATTCGTTGAGTGAGATGTTGCCATTTTAATTATCACAGAGTAGTTTGCTTAGAATGGAACAAACCGGTCTCGGAATGTTGGTTTGAAGGTCATCTTCGTCATCGTGATAACCTTCTCATCCCGAACCACTGTGGCTCTCCGCGATGCAAACTACAAGCGAGAGACACAGTGAGCTCATCCATACTAAAGTGCTGTAAACAAATTGCACATCAATTTGGCAAAAGCCTTTCGACAATGTAACACTCCCAGACATTTTTCTGTCTTAGTAACCACATATTTTTTTTCCCCAGTTTATTTACAGAAAAGTTTAATGAGCATCACGAAGCA
>QNGE01007336.1:0-23815 GCA_008508345.1 Paragonimus westermani | reverse complement strand
GACATTTTGGACGTCCTGCAGGTGAGTCGATTTAAACTAGCTATCACCGTTTTACTTTCTGTAGGAGACGATGAGAGTTTTCAACTGGTCTAATTTAACATGATAAGTAGAATGTTAACCGGAAATTATGTAGTTCGAACGTTGCAGAAGAATTTGGGATTCCCATTATCCGGCCGCGATCAGCATCGTTACCAGTTTGGTTCAGCATGATACCTGTCGTTTAGTAATGCGCTCTGACATACACAAGCGTGTCATTGTGTAGTTGTTGACGTTTAGATTAGTGTACTAAAAGTTTTTTTCTTATCTGACACTCAGTTGAAAATACCGTTTTTGTAACTATTGAAATATTTTGAACTCTTACCCGTTGCTGTGCGACTGTGATGATAGTGCTGCCACAGGGTATACCTTCCTGTAATTCCAACCCCTAACTCGTTCACATTTCATCATTTATGTACGAGGTGGTTATTACGTCTTGTACTGTACGTTCCACTATGTCGGTGACATCGGCAGCGTGGCTAATTGTTGTGACTCTGCAGTTGACGCTTGCAGCGTTTTTGTTTAAGAACCCATTTGTACAAATAAGCCTGTGACACACCCGCTCACCTATTTGCTGGAGAGTACTGTCAGCTTGTTCTAATTCCGAGACAACTGTTTTGAATTTTTGACAACCTGAGAAACGATCAGTTTTCATGACGACTGGGTTTTCCCAAACAAATGTAGTGGGCTAACACGTTCTCTTGCACTCTCTAACTAATTTCTCCACTGGTTGCTTGTTGCCTTCCTTCCCAAATGTGTCTATTTTTGTCCATTCAATTAGTGTATTTCTGTTGGTCCGTAAGCATTTCTACAGTTGATAGACTGCAATCGGCTGGACATTATTAATCGTGACTGGAGATTACATTTTCACACGCATGTAGATTGCGACTTCGATCATAAATCTCTGAACGGTGAGTATTTAGAAATCGGCATAAAGGTTACATTCACTGCTTTCTTGAAGTGAATTATTTATTTCATTCATTGTCAGTCAACATTGCCCCTCGTTCATATGTGAAGACAACCAATGAAACTTCCATATTCAAGTCAGCGTTCTGTTGAATACCGTACAATCCCACGTTTAATCACTTTTCCACTTATAAGTGTGGCCGATTTCGTCATCCTCGAGATGGCAGACGAAACCACACGACTTCACCCAACTGAACGATCGCACCTGTCACTTCTGGTGATCGTATCATTGTCTATCATTCCTGCTGTCTCTAGCTGTCATTGATCACTCTGAACGTCGTGTAATTCGTTATCCCGTGCTATATCTTCGTGCGTGTGTCAACTTTGTTCGTGCACTTCTTGTAGCCCTAGCTGCCAGTAATGGAATTGGAGCTCTTTCGAATATACGCAACTGGATTGGAGGTTATCACCCAAATCAGCGCATCGGGTGCTGGTTATCTGGTAAGGTTAACCGTAATTGAGTATCAAGAGTCACATCGTTGAGACGTAGAGCATGTGTACCAATCTTCGCCTTCGGCATTTACAGTATCTCAACTAATGAAGGTTAAAGACTACTTGGTACACTTTTGAAGACTGCGAATATTTCCTGTACTGCATTGAAAGCTGATAATACGGCTCTACCTGGGTGGATAGAATTACAAACGTTCTTTAACATCCTTTCTACACGCACGTTATTAGTATCAGGACCAACTCGGTTGTGTCATGGCACATTACATGTTAGCTATGTAGATTGCTCACAGTATCATCGATACCAGTCCTATTAAACTGCCGTCAAGGATGTGAACGCTCGTCTGATCTGAAGTGTGTATAACGTCTTCATAAATGTAAAATTTCAGTTCTCTGAGTTTGCATCCTTTTTATACTGCTCTCTCTTTCGTCAGTTATTTTTCCTGAAATGGTGACTTCGCCGTTTACTGTAAGTTTCATTTCCATTCCCTCAGCATACTTACTCAATACGAAGTTCGTATTCACTCTCTCCTGGGGTCTAAGTATGCTCCATGTACCCTTACTGGATTCGTGATTATTAGTCTCGTGAACGATATCACTACCGCATAGCTTACATTCTCTGTACACGCTTTACATCCCCACAGATTTTTGGTCGTGCTGGCCGTCCACAATTCGATACACAAGGTATGGCGAGTATCATCACATCTATCGATAAATTGGATCATTACTTGCGACTGATCACTAATCAGCACCCGATTGAGAGCTCGTTATTGAGTAACCTGAATGATCATTTGAACGCCGAAGTGAGTGTGTGCTTTGTATGATCTATTCGGAATTGGCTATGCATTCCGTTATCTTTGTTACTCCACGTGTGCCATAGCTCCTGAAGTGTGCTGCACACTGCAACAGTATTTTGGACAAGCGCATGTTTTGACTTTGTTCCGTTCCTAAACAATCAACGGACTAGAATCACTATGTCCACATTGTAAACAACAATCAGTAGTGGATGGTCTTCTTTCTCGAGTGAAATACTTAACGTTATTTTCCATTGGTACATATTCTTTCAGCTCTCGAAACGGAGATGTGTACCAGGTCCCCGTAGTATATTATTACACAAATGCTGTGTAACTGTCAATAAGTGTTCGGATGTTATTGAATGATCGCACAATCAAGCGGGCGTTTGCTCACTTCAAAACGACGATTAGGTATGAAAATTGATTCACTGCTGTTTATTAAGAAGCATGCTGAGCAGGATCTTGAAGCGGTCTGTGCGAGTACCAGTGCCCCTGTGAAATGTTTTGTTGCGGATACAGTTTATAGGCGATGTGTTTGCCGCACAGTTGAAACAGTACTTGAATGGAATCATTTGATGAACTTAACGCTGCCCAAATTTGCGTACTATAGGGAATAACACAACTATCGGCACCACTCAACGTGAAACAAGTGAGTGTTCCAGACACGTCCGCTTACAATTTTTCCTGTGGTAGCAGTGGGCGTTGCATAATGAGGACTAACCAATATGGGTAACTGGTTTGCTGATCGCTTTCCAGAGTGTTTGTAAACCTAAGCGGTCATTCGGACTGTGGTAATTGTCTAAAATATCTGAAAACCGTCCTCTTCAATCGCTGATTGCACATTCGAGACAGTTCACTGAGTGAACGTCACCAACGCATTCAATGTCATGTTTCGCATTAGTTGGAGATGTATCCTTCAGTTTGTGGCAGCTTTACTAGTCTAAAGTATCCGTCTATCATTTTGGTTTGACTTTTATTTGTCAAAGTTCCAAATGGTATATTCAGACTGGCATAGTTTCACTTCCGTTTTCCCCGTTAATGAATCGCCTATTTTTGTATGCTAATCCCAATTAACAGAATGAGTAGTTAGACACTCCTTTTGTTTGTTTGAGTCATTGAATTGTCCCTTTTGATCCAGTTTTCCTTTGATTTTAGTTCATAAGCCCGAGATCTGTTCTCCCATCCCCCGTATTTGGAAGCAAACGTTAGGTATTGACATGCTCATTACAGCGGTTTTTCCGTTTCCTTTTGTATCAGATTGCCTTGGGCACGGTCACTAACATTGACGATGCGGTGACGTGGTTGAAAGATACTTACTTGTTCGTTCGCCTCCTGAAAAATCCGCTGCACTATGGGATACAAGCGGATTTGTCAAACGTGAGCTACTTAGAAGAATTTTGTTATTCCTTACTTTCATTTAGCTTTTTTTGTCGTTTCGTCGTTTGTTTTTCATTTTGTCTGTTTCGCGCCCCGCGTTCAACATGTCCACCTGATCTTCATGCGAGTAAGCACAGACGATGAATGCGATCCTCACAATAAAGGTCGATCGTGCCACATTTTTACACTGGGATATAAAATTTATATGGCAGACAAGCATCAATGTTATTTGCTGATTTAATTTCACGATAAATGTGTTACCCTTGGTTTTCGTGCCGAACGTATGCGAATGTGAACCGGATTTTCATACTCCCTCTAATTGCACTCCTTAGTTGGGCCAATGATGATCACGTCCAGATGCGGCGTTGTTAATCTAAATTCCGTTTTCTGTTGGTTCCATCGTAATGTACAGGATTTCACGAGTATACCAAGTGAAGAAAATAAGGCAGAATGGAACTGAGTATGAAACCAAAATGTTTTCAAGTTCTCACAAGTGGGGGATCTACTGACTTCGTTCCGGAGCTGTTTCCACACTTTATCCAACTATTCTTGTGTGTTGTATGCTAGCAGCCAGTCGCGAGCCACACGGAATCCGATGTCGCCGTGAAAGTTTCCATATATCATCCTCATCCATCCAATTATTAGTTACAATCTCGTGAAAACTGTGTGACTAGGTGTACTTTAGACCAGTGGTGAGTAGTTGAGAATTTGGTTGTTTTAAGTCGAACATCACTCCTATTTGATCGTAGTCTTCGCATTCATATAAACTTTCCAGCCAACCTTTTCCGAAAAGAAACGTTGGACTCGAGTTTCACTCTCATTAGAAGTCGTCACTAGTGTATATCCCTGCGACGGCTGGGGTTAACACTCCGACCACGCCTTCATAAGGCAGCCGTGTTGGTTACTGTTTCATTGGGCTCATACTAAATGCGACCGAATTATCATATCTGAACACCGTGGCAAGGATATCCACTACTGATGAGTTCTGCTGAGAGCAAAGCTCGAGTCCAGTGCTTCTTTTCGAAAGAGGCCGGCTGGGAAGTCTGTTGGAATGCGAAGGCTGCGACTAAGTGGTGGCGATGTTCAACTTAACATCTAAAAACTTTGTTAACTGAGACTTTTAATATTTCACTGGGCTTAGAATGGTCGTTTGATTTGTGTATTCGTTTAGAAACACACACCCGGATAACTTATTATTCACACGTTTTTTAGTCCGATTCCGCACTGAGCGACTACTTAGGTCGTGTTGTGCGTTCTAGTGCACTCGATTTGGATGCTGCTGAAATGATTCGCTATGAGCCGCAGACCGGACAGCTGGCATCTACGGATCGTGGTCGCACTGCCAGTTTGTTTTACATCCGCTTTAGCACGGCTGCTATGGTCCGCGATACGCTTGAACCAACCACAATGTTGCCGCAATTATTCTCCGTACTCAGCGAAGCCTCCGAGTTTGTCGCAATGAAGGTAACGCTTATTTACTGTCTTTCGCTTTCCGTCAGATCCGAACTGTCAACATCTCTGTCCTTGTCTTACACACCGTATCTTGTCTTACAGAACACATTGTTCTCTCTCTGATTCGGCTAAATCGCTGGTCGATTTTGCATCGCGGATACTATTCTATATTCACTACGATACACCACTAAACCATTTTCTAGTATTCGACCATAAGTTAACTTTTATTCGGACGCTCTTTATTAGTTCCACAGTTAGGCCAAATTTTTCCAGTTTCTGATTATCTGTTTTTTGACCGAATCATCCTTCGTGAATTTCGATACAGCACTCGATTAGACTGAATGGCACTGGCACAGCCATCATGTGTGCATAATCTTCCGTAGGGCTGAACTTCATACCGACACTCCGCAGTAATTTCCGTCTTTGATGGATTTGTCACGTAGTGATCTTCTGGATTAGGGACCGAACTGGTGGCCCTTCTCACCACAAGCCAAAGTTCTTATTCGTTCAGTTTCCAGATCTGTGAACATCGCTTATGACGAGGTTACTTATTTGTAGTTGAGTTGTAACCCATTTCAAATCTGTTTGGTGTGACTAGAGTCAATCCATCTCAGATTGCCAGTTTGCGCTGGCTGCGACCGGGAGATTCGAAACTGTTGTTTATACCTTCTCATAATGCCATCCTCATACTGTCACCCCACAATCGGTTTTGTCGTTAGTTGGACCTATCTGTTAATCAAAGTTTGAATAGGGGATCTAACCGACAACTCCTTCTGTTGAATCCATGTAATTTCCCCGGGTGTTCGTTTTCAGATTGTTTATGTATGATGTCACCATGTTCTTCATTCAATCAAAATCCAGATGTGTATTCACTTAGCGGTTGCATCTTTTTAACGTTGCACCAGATTTGCCCTAATTGTGCATACTTCCCGATCAGTGGTTCATTACTGTATCCACATAGCTATGCAGTTCTGTTGCTCACCATAAGTCGCAGGATACAAATTACGATATGAATTTCTTCCGTCTGCCGTAAAGGCGGCTGATCGTGACTGGTAACTGCAGTTACATGGACAATCATCATGGACTAGCAGACAGTTGTTTCAGTCCTCATAGAACCGGCCGTCGAAGGCCCTCTGGAAGGTTTGGGTATAATATGTGGATTAGAGGTATTCGCCACAACATTAACATTGGGTGCGCTACTGACAGAATTGCGTGTGGTCGATAAATACCGGACGATGAACAACGCAACCCTTAACTCTGGCTAGGTACCACTCGCCAGCTAGTATGCTAATGCATCCCTCAGCCGCTTGATCTTGGTTTCACGCGCCACTTCTGGTGGACTGATGTGAACGTTTTCACAGCTCCAAGAAAAATGCTAGATTCATTAGCTTCAGGAACAGAAAGATTCTCTTGTTGGATGAGGATGTTGGTAGCTTAGTGAGTTTTGAAACAAGGCACGTTTGACAACATTCCATGGCGTTTCGGTTTGATGCTATTCATGTTAAAAGGATCAATAGAAATATCGCCTTTGGGGGAAATTTTGATGTATGTAGTTTTTGGACACCCCTGGAAATAGCGTTCCATGCTCCGCTCGTAATCTAGAGCCTAGTCTCAAACCACATACAATAACGTGCGAATTAGTAATGTTTTGTTTGAAGCGGGTGCGAAACTCAAAGATCATACGCTGTCCTGTCCCTGTTCCGGATTGACTGTACAATGCCCCTAGCGCGCTGGCTGGTCGGTGACATTCAGCGAGGGCGAAAATTTGCGGTGTCCATCAGAGAACACCCATCATCCACAGGGCACAATATCGTCGTTACATCATCATCTAAGGTCACGGCGAATTCTTACTGTTCATATATTCCGGAGGTAATCCGTAGCCTGATTAGTTAGCTGTCGACATCCGGCTCTGTGTTCAAAAATGACTAGCACAATTTTCGCTTGACGTTCTCTCGGCTTCAGATATCACTCACGACTCCTATTGATGTTCATTTTTGTCCGTTTCATTTGAGATCCGTTTTTCTCGTAATCGTACGACTGATGATAGCGTACAACCTGAAACCACGTCATAATTTGTGTTTTGCCGAATTGTTCCTAATCATTGTGGTTTTTCAATCTAGACCTCCATTTATAATAAACATACGATTTCGTTCCTGGATTCCCCGGATTAATGACTGAATTGCAGCTAACTGATCACGTAACTAACTGGTTGTATTTGTTTGCCTTCTTTTGATATGGGACAGTGTTACCTGTTTTCTCGATCCCGTATCTATCATTGAGTCACATACTCCGGCACGATAGCGGACGGTTTACCATGCCGGGCTTTGTACAATGAGACCACAAACAGTTAGATGAAACCGCGTGGTGGTCAAGCAATAGCGTGGTCACGAAATGTGAAGGCCCTGATAGCACCATTAATCAAAGTGATTAGGTGTTGACTGCTTGGCTGGGGCCATCGTGTTCACTCAAATCATCTATTTGAAGCGCTATCCGAGATAGTGGTATATCACGGTCGACGGCTTGCCTGCATTAATACCATTAATACCGCGTAGCCTTCTTTTGTTAGGTTTGAACCTTGTCAGTAACGTTCCCTTTTAGAATATTCCGCGTCACTGTTGACGTGAGCATCGCGTGGTGAGATTTATGGCTGCTATGATGATGAGGATGTATGCCTTTTTACTTGTGTCTTTAGGTCCGCGACGAAGAGGGTGGTGAGCTGAACGACTTGAAAGGTTCCTTCTGCCGTGTTCCCATCCAAAAAGCTGGAAATGTTGACTCCGATGTTCCAGCCAAAGTCAATGCTCTACTGCAAGGCTATATCAGTCGACATTCGCCCGTTTGCCACTCACTAGCTTCCGATATGAATTACATACATCAAAACGCAGGACGCCTCGTACGCTATTTATTTGAAATCTCGATGCGACAAGGATGGTCCAGCTGTGCTTCTACCACCCTTCTGTTGGCCCGGGTATGGTTTGGTTCTAATTTGCCAATGTGTACAATCTACTCAGTACAATAACAGTAGTACGTGTTCAATCGATAAATGTTGTATGAAAGTGTGGGTTTTCGCTAAATTGTGCCCACCTACGTGAATCCCGCACTCCTATGCCCTGTGTGCTGTACCGTCTGAGCCATGAGATCATGCTGATATATCAAGGTTATGTGTTCTAGCAATAAATCACAATCAGTGACTTTCTCAAAACCTGTGTTGTAAGGGCCGAAATAGTTTCGCTCGATGCAAATTAATGTCGTCGTTCTAAAAATGTTTCCATTGTGTGCATGCTGTCATCACTACTGCTGCCGGTGACTCTAGTCCCAATTTGTTCATCGGTTTTTCCCAGATGATTGAGCAACGGCAATGGGATGGCCAGACTCCACTGTGGCAATTCGCCGGCGCATCTTCACATCGTTTACTTCAACGTGTGGACGAAATGGAGTTATCCGTCGACCGTATTCGTGAAACCGAGATAGACGAATTGAGTCAGTTTGTAGTGTGGTCTGTCCAGTTTGTTCGTATTGGTTTATACACCCGTAATGCCGCTGAAAAATACCTGTACCCTTGCCTAGGCCATTCCCCCCATATTTCAGTAACATGTGTGATCGGTTTTCATCACCAGAATCGACCACATTCCTTCATCCATTATGGGCGACCAAAGAAGCGCTTCACGTCTAGAGTTGGTCGACAATCGTCAGCATCTTTTAAAATGACGTCTGTATATCTTTTGACAGCCACATAGACCTTAACATGATTTCCGTCGTCAACGGCTTCTGAAAAACAGAGGGAGCCAAGTGCGAAAAGAATTGACGTTATCCACACTTTACTGTCAGTACATCATGCATGTATCCATCTTTCCATAGGTAAGGGAACAGTACACTCCTTTTTTCATCCGAGAATCATGGTATTTCTGAACCTCAGTGAAACGTTTGATTCTTTCGCTGTTTATGTTCCACTGGGCTTCCTCCTACTGTGGACGAGTCTCAATGAAGTACCTCAATTCGATTGTATCATTGTGCGCCTGATGGGATCGGCGTGCGCATTTATCGGCATCTATTCATAAAATCTCTCACATGAAGTGGTATTCACCAAATGTGTCCGATCAGTTATGTTCTAGGTAAAACTTTTGTTTATGCCTTGGACTCTAGGGTGAATTTCATTATGTGATGAGTTGGTCGGTGGTAAGTGTGCTTATGACATCGTTTTGCACCGCACTATATTGAACCGGTTAGGTTTCATGGTTGTTCCGCATGTTGTGTACATATCGCCTTTAGAAAACAGCGTTGTCGCAAGATTGCATTGACCTCTACCCTGCCATTGTTATTGCGCGTGGTCCGCTTCAGACTAAGTAGTGTCATTTCATACGTTTGTTATTTTGTTATCGTGGTGTCGATGAGCATATCGGAAGCCTGTATTGCGTCACACTATACAAATCAGAGATCTTACTGGTTCATATGGAAGGTGTACACAAGTCCTCGGTGATCGATCGCCGTTGTCTGCACCACACGATCTATATCAAGTGCACAAAGCGACAGTTCTTGTTGGCTCATGGCTGACTTTTGAGCTAGTGAAAGTATGCGGTCTATTCATATACTCTGTATAGTAATGCAGCCTCCATTGCATCGGGCAGGTGATGACATGGTCACGGATTATGAAAGCTTTGCCCATCCCTCAATGCGTAATCAACCATATTGGTGTTTGGAATCTATCTCAGACGTGGCTTTTAATCATAATCCCTAGGCTTGACCTTTAGCCACAAGATCTTTGACTCACAATTATGAATTTTCATTGTTTTGTTGGTCTATTAATTATTTCTCTGGACTCATGGCAGAATTGATAGCAGTTGTGGCTGTAAGATCCACAGACAGGACTTCAATGCTCTCTTCTGGTTCCCGAACGGATCCAGTTATTTTGTTTCGGCATATTCGACTTAGTCTGATATACATTGGGAACCAGATATCTACGTGAACACACTAACTTGTGAGCATGAATAGCAGAACGGCAAGGCTGCCATAAATGTCCTTTGAAGCGTGTTTAGTTGGTAGCAGATGGCCAGCATCATTTCTTAGTTACTTTTACAACAGATGTTTATTAACGTGAGCTTTCGTTTTGTTATGTTTGCAGTGATTGATCACTTTTTGACAGAAAAGCTGGTCCTTGATGCCAGTTCTTGCGCCTACAACTGTCGAATGGTACAACCGAGAGGGTTGTTTGCATGTCTGGTGGCTGACGGGCGTGATTTTTCAACCGATTGGTTGAATGGAGTTAGTCAGCCTCCGCACTGATTACGTTTGGCACGTAATTTCACTCAAGTGTGGTGTAGCCACAGATCAGTTAGAGGTTAGTGTGCATTTGTCTGCCTTAGTTGGAGGAAACAAACACACTGGCTGATGCGTGCCTCCGTATGCAGATCTAGCTTGTCACCTTTAATGAAGAATTCATATACGTCTAAATGTGGCTATCGATGCGTTCACTTTGAGAACACCTATCAGCAGAGGAGAACACAGTAGACAAAATTGATTGCAAAATTAGGATAAAAATAGAATTAATGGTTGTATTGATGAAAGGCAATAGAGTACACGTTTTTGTGTGTGCAGTCGCTCGTTGGGCGGGATCATTGGTTATCAGTGTTAATTTCGAGACTGTAGTCAATTCGCTTGATGGTATTTGCTGCTCGGATTTATTGCGTGGTATTCTCACGTCTTGAGTCTTAACCGTAGTATGCCTTGTTTTCGGAGACTTTCCGGTGATGAAACCGTAATTTACTTTCAACGTTGCATTCTTACACCCACCCGTTTATTCACTATTTTCGTTTACGATCAGCTCACTTGCTCCGCTTTCGCGGTCGCGACGGCGCTCGCGAAGTTTCACAACTGGCCGCACTCGTACCGCGTATTCAGCTAACCGCTGAAACACAACCAATCACACGCACCATCTTGCGCGTCCGAATGACTCTTGAACCTGATTTCACATGGTCTGACCGTTCGCATGGGACACAGCAGAACTTTTGGATTTGGATCGAAGACCCGGATCAGGGACTAATCTATCATTCCGAGTATTGGACGTTGACTAAACGAACGGTTAGTCCACGAATGAATTTTGCTTTCCAATTTCTCGGCATATGAGTTTTATTAAGCAATCACCGTTGTTTATCCCGACAAACGTTCTCCATACAATTCTGTGTACAGCGATGACAACACTAGTGGATTTATCAGAAAAATGTCGTAGCGTACAAGCTCTTTCTCGGTTATTCATTATTAGGCCATGTACACAGCATTTATATGAAACAGAGTTGTCAGGGCAAAGCGAACAAAACAAGTGGCAGGTTCAAGTGAGGTCAGACACGTCATAGGCACATACGGATACGACGTTTTGATACGATTATGTCACCATTATGACGTAACTAGAACCATGGCGTTTTGATGGATCGTGGTGTGTGGGGGGAGTTGGCAACTTTGACGCCTGAACAAAGTTCCTCTAACTTATCTATACTCCCGTAATAAGGGTTTCCATGTCCGTTTGTTTCCTTCGAATCGAAGAACTTATCATTCACTCATCTTTCATCGTGTTCCCATCCTCCATAACCCGCTCTTCCTCATATTGAGTCATATCCTTGTAGTAATACAATTTTTTCAGTATGCCCATTACCATAACAGTTGCCAGCGTCATTGATGTGAGAAGCTTTACTCCAGAGTTCACGGTTAGGTCATATATGGAGGTCGCTTAGGGGTCAGATATGGTAAAAGTTATTATGTTCTGGATTGACAGTTCACACCTCATATGATTACTCTCTGGTTGTCTAAAGAACGCCATTATCTGTGCCTACGCTTAAAAAACCAAGAAATGCACCTGATAACGACTAAACCGTAAAATAGCCTTGCCAGTGGTCGCCATGCCAACGCATGCCAAATAAAGTATCGTAACATCTGCACTGACGTTGGCAGTCGTCAATACTCCTCTGGTCACCTGAAGACTGCTCCTAGTTAATCGATGCGTCATCATAATATCTGATTCGCCATCTAGGGTTATGAACGCCGATCGTACTGTTAGCATACGATCCAGCTATCCCCAACTACGTTACCGGAATATCAACAGTTGGTCTCACTGGAGTGTCAATGAAGAAGCGATGGTGGAACGGAATTAAAACGGTTGAGAAAAGTGACACACACCTCTTCTTGCAACGCGCTTGACAATGCTGTATGGTCGTGATAGTTGTTCACAGGTTTAGAGTTCGATTCCTCGGCTAACGATGTGCTCACAAGACCCAATTTGGTTGAAAATTGCATGTGGTCTTTGAAACTGGCTAGTCGCAATGCCGTCGCCCAACCTGTTTACAAGTCCTAGCGAATGATTGTTAGTTTGCTGAGCACTTGCATGGCTGGTCGGTTTCAGCTAATGAGCGGAAAACGTAGTGTGGTTTAACTCCGTTGCGTTACTAACTGGAGGTGTTTAACCGCAATCGCAATGGTGACCTTACTTGTATTGTATTCAAGCTTCTTACATGCAGCAGTCGAGCGTGACCACTCAAACCCCATTTGTTTGTGTACCTGTACCTGCACCTTCAACATTTCCTGCAACCGTTTTGTTCTTTCCGGACACGCAGTTCAAATCCAAAGAACCAAACCACGTTGTGTGCACGATCCCTTTGTTCGAGCCCTTCCCTACACAATACCTCGTACGAGTGAGCAGTGACCAGTGGCTTGGTGCCGATACTGTTTACCCGTTGTCATTCAAACGATTGCTTCTTCCACCACCTGACCCTCCTCATACCAGTAAGTACCTGATTCCTTCTTTTTTCCCCTCTCCCAATTGTTCTACTTCGACTGTTGTCGATTGTTGTTAAAACAGCAACTCTGGACATGTTTTCCTCCCTCTATCTTCTCTGTCCATTCTTTCATGTTCCTTGCTCACATCCACCCATCCGGTTGTTTTCGAGGACAAGCTGTGTTGTTTCTGTAGATGGTTAACCAAGTCTTACCTGTCTCGGCCCTGTTACTTCTCATATTTCCTGAGAATGTTTTCTGCATATCACCCAGTCTGAACTGAACGTTTTAATCTTGTTCCGGACTTCAACACTCGGCGTCCGGTTTTTATGTACCTCTTACGTTTGTCACATCTGCATACTTCACTTTTATGAACCAGATACAGTTGATGCTGGACACTTAATTGAAACACGTAGATGTGAGTGGTAAGCTGTTGGGGACGGGTGATGAAGATCGTGAAAACTTGGAGCAGTTTGACGGTGTCTCATGTGTCATGCGATGGTAACACTTCATACTGTTTGTTACATTGTTGTCTTCTAGGCGTGTTTGGTGTACACGACACAAAAGGAGAGATTTGAAGAGAGTGTACCATATTTGAAAATGGAGTGTACCAAGCTAAAACAAATCGGTAACTAATGGTTCTGGTACGAGAACAAACAACACTCCTCGTTTTTCCAGTTCTGAATTGATGGTGTAGCACTATTTACCTCACCCATGCTCTGTGGTTAGTGCACCTAAGTAAGTCACACACGTTTACACTGTGGGATTTTCACCGCATCGCACCCAGCGATTAAGGGACCATCAGCTCTGCGGCCTACAATTCGAGCATGCGGCACACCAAGAACGACGAGTACACTGGTTGATGTAAGCTACTAAAATGCATGCAACCCAAAACGTGCAGCAAACCTTGGCTGAGTGCTATTCACTTCACATTTTCCTGCTAGGTTCTTCTAGAGTTTCATCCTTCTGTTGGACTGATTCGAACGCAGTCTTGTGCTAAAATTTGACTGTGTTCTGTGCACAACTACGAATCATCTCAAGACGACCTGATTACTTGTGGCTTTTTTTGTGTTTCACTTGTGCACATTATGAGTGTTCAGATCCGCGTGGTCAACGGAAAACGAGAAAGGGCTAGTGGCAAACTCGTAGTGAGTAACGTAATGATGCCCCAAACCCGGGAAGAACAGAGTTGACGTTAAATTTCAGCCAAGAATAAGTTTGCTTTCAGGCTTGAGGAAGCATTGCACAGCAGCGTCTTCGTATATACGTTAACGTTGGTTTGCCTTGAAGAGTTTCATAAGATTTAATGAAACAAAAGTGGAATGGACCTATCAGAAAATAATGATGAAACGTGCACCAAAATTGGGTTTCAGCATGTTATTGCGCTGAAAGATTAAATTCGAAATTTTCTGGCAAATCTCGTAAACTAAAACATTTTTGGCGACAGTTAAGCATGCCCAGTCATACACGGTTTCTGTTCATTTTGTTTAACTTGGTGTTCTTTGTCACAAGAATTCTGCAACCGAACACGGTCAGGCACCTGATTTGGTACCATTTATTTTCAATAATCCCCCAATTATATTACTGACGGTCTAATACGGCTGTACGTAAAACAGTTTACATAGCATAATTCCGATACTTGTTCCGAACGCTGATATTAGCCTTCCTTGTTCCGTTCCATTCTGTTCGGTTGTCACTAGCTTGTGGTGGACACTGATCAGCCTGATTTTGTCACATCAAGTTTAGGCAAAATAATTAGGCGTTGCCTGTGGTTGTCTGTCTGTACTTACCCAAGTGCTCGACTCAGAATTTTATCATTGTTCTCTCACTAAATCGAGTAAACAACGCCACTAACTTTCACGGGACACTAACTTTTCGAATTCAGACACGTGGTAATGGGACTTCACACTATTCCTTCAAACCGCCTACCTATGAACAGTTTGCCCCCTCCATTTGTTTGAGTTATTTTGAAATCAACTGAAATGCCTTTGGCTTACCTTGACAGTTTGATTTTTGAGCGAACTGCTAGTAGCCTATTAACACACTTTGTGTAAATGACATGCATATCACCCACACCGTCGTTGTTTTGAACCTTTTGTGTGATCGGAATGAGTCTGTTGGTTATGAGTATCAAATCATCTGACTATCGTTCATCTTTAGCCTGTTTACGTGCCGTTTTCACATGGCACTGGCTGACATGTGTACGAGAATCAACCTGTTAATCTCGTTATTTACATGCCGACTTTAATAACTGCGTTCACACACCACACTTGTTACTTTAACGTGGTTCAACGCTTTCCGACCTTTCGCCGTACACATCGAAAGATAACATTTCTCAGACAAACACCAGTGTTCATTCATTGTGCGTCCAACACGATTGACGGATCCAGCTCGACGACACAGTCAGTGTTAATACCATTCTTTTTCAGACCCACCCATCCACAGTTGATGACATCCAATTCGGAATAGTGTGTCACAGTAACCGAGACCAAAAGATGCCTGCGCTTTAGCCATCACCCCAATTAACTTGCGCTGCATCACACATTACGTATCCGGTGTAAACCCGAAAAACTATGACCGGGAGGTGTGTGAATAAGGCTTTTATGTTCAGCCGGCAGATGCTGGTTAGCCAATTGATTGACTAGCACGGAAAGGAAATCTGTATCTCATGGGCGGTAAACGAATGAAGACTGCAGTGGTTAGGTCTACACTAGATAAAAAGATATTGGAAATATAAGGCAAAAAGCATTCTGTTATAGGAGTACATGTTAGTGCACTCTTGAGAGGATACGCAGTTAGTCCAAAATACAAGATTGAGCTGGGAGAAAACAGACGGAACAGTCACCAGGCAGTACACCAACAGTGTTAAAGAAAAGGGAAGGTAGAGTGCCACAGACATCCACGTTTCTGATTACAGGAGTGGGAGAGGTCCTAACGACGGTAGTAGTTGGTTGATGTGAACAAGAAAAAAAGAGCTGATATAACCTACTTGACCATCAAGCACACGTACTCGTTGTCTCTTGACCGACGTTGTATGCTATGAGTGCGTCGATGACCCACTAATCCAAAACGGCCAGTGCATTAGCGGCCGCACACACTGCAACGTCATATAGCCATCTCATCACGGCTTGTGGCACCGATAGTTTCCTTCCGTATAGCGCACTTCCGTTCTCGGCCGCACAATACCTGTTCAATGAACTTTCTCACGCCCTTCCAGAACATATTTCTCCAGACTATCCGGCTCAACGTCAACTCTTCCCAGCATCTAACGTCAATGTTACAGCGTGAAAGACTCACCTTAATAAAATCGTGGTATGACAGCCTTTTCCCACCAGGATTTCGCCTACCTGATTTCAGTTGTCCATACAGCAGCCGCTTGGGAATATCGTGATTGGCCGCTCGACAGAAATGACCTAGCCAACAAAGCTGACTCAGCATCAGTAGGGCTTCCATCCCGTCCGTGTTCGCTCGTCGCATTACCTCAATGTAAAGAACTATGTCCGACCGCCGAATACTCAAGATGCGTTTCACACATGGAAGCAGTTCAATTTGCGCAAGTCCCGTTGATACAATTTCCAATTTTCACTGCCGTACAGCATTGAAGACGGCACCATTAGGCGGTAGAGCCACAGCTTCGTGGTCATTTTCAGGCTGTGGTTCTTCCAGGCACGTCTTTCCAGATGTCCGGAAGCAGCACTAGCCTTTGATGTGCGAGCTGCTAATTGGCGGCTTGCGGTCAGATCCGTGGACAAGTTGTTACCCAAATAGCAAAAGTCTGGACAGCTGTCGACAGCATCTTTATTGGTGCGAATCTCAGGTGCAGATGTGGGAAGAACACCTCCGCCCGGGGAAAGCTGAAAGAAAAAATCTTACCTATAGTGATATCCAATCCAAACTTGAACGCCGTGGCCCCTTGTTTTAGTTTGTTCTCGCTGTGTGGGATCAACGAGCTGTCATCTGCGAACAGAAGCATACGCATTGTGGAAGTGTGCAACCAGTATGGGCACCGAAGCGTGGAATTTTCGTTGGACGTCTATCCATCCGGTACTCAACCTCGATTCCGTTTTCCATCGAGTCCTGATAAGCAACTGTTACCATGGCAGTCAAACATAAACTTAACAGGGCTGAAGCTAGGATGCAATCCTGCTTGACGCCAATTGAAATGTCGAAATTATCAAAGGTCGATCCACATGATTTTACCTTCGCCTTCATGCCCACATGCAACATCCTATTCAAACTGATGAATTTAGCCGGACATCCAAACTTACCAAGCATCGTCCACAGTGCCTCGCGGTCCATGGAATAAAAGGCCTTGATGAAGTCCACGAAGAGGGTATACAGGGATTGATGGTGTTCCCTAAAGTTGTCTAGCGGTTATCTAGCAGTCTGCGTCTCGCACGATCTGAAACGAAACGATAATGACATCACTGTGTTCCGACTCCCTGACATGAGCTAAACGGTATACGGTCCCACCGAGAAGACTTCTGGCTCCAGTATCTGTAGAGTTGTACCCAACAAACGAATTACCAGTTAATTACTAACCTCACATCAACTCGTCTTTCAGCAGTACCCTGTAGACTTCCACTTTTCAACTGAGGGATCACAACAGGCAAAATCGTTTCTACCGTGCTTCCACGATTTTCATATGTTCGAACATTTTGTTACATAGTTTTTGTTGTTCACCTATATTCAGTACACTGCTTCTTACGTGTCGTATTTCTATTGACATTACTCACCTTCTGATTACAAGTAATTTCCATTCTATTAATTGGTGAGCCTGACGTGATCACCTCATTTCATCACTAGTTTCTATCTGTGTTTGTTAGAAACCTCGGTTAAAAACTTGCTTTCAACTCAGTGGCACCAACACTAACCTTAATTACTGATGAGTAGTCGGGGATTTGGTTTTATTTTCAAGTTGACCATCACTCACATTTGATCGCAGCCTTCGCATTCAGATAGACTTTCCAGCCAACCTCTCTCGAAAAGAAGCACCAGCCTCGAGTTTCGCTCTTATTAGAGCTCGTCAGTAGTGCATATNTGCAGGTTTAATGAGATCGGAGATCTCGACCTGTCTTGGAAGTCCTAATCGCGGGGTTATCGATAGGAGTTAACAGGCAGTAACTGTCTCCTCTCGAGACGATCGGGCAACCTGATCATTGCTCCAAAGCCGGAGTGGTTGAGCGTTCAGATTCGACAATTCGATCGTGCCTAATGTAAGGTCAGTGGCGCAGTGGTCAACACGGTCGCCTCATGATTGGAATGGCCGGAGTTCAAATCCCGGCCGTGGCAAGGATATGCACATTTTGTTACATAGTTTTTGTTGTTCACCTATATTCAGTACACTGCTTCTCACGTGTCGTATTTTTATTGACATTATTCACCTTCTGATTACAAGTAATTTCCATTCTATTAATTGGTGAACCTTACGTGATCACTTCATTTCATCACTAGTTTCTATGTGTTTGTTGGAAACTTCGGTTAAAAACTTGCTTTCCACTCAGTGGCATCGACACTAACCTTAGTCTCAATCAGTTTACACCTGCTATTATTTTTGCATAATGATCAACGCTGTGCACAAGTTCAAGCCCAGTTCACTTTATCGGGTGTTGCTCTGGAATGGACATTATATTTATCACATCCTGCCACCAGGAATTGCGGCTGATATGTGAATTATTTTGGAATCAACTGATACAGTTTCCCCACTTATTCAACTTATTTACTGGTGCGGGGTAGTGAAAGTCGTAAGAAGCTATGTTGCTGATGACGCCTTACTCTCACTTTCACCTCGATCGGTTGTTTGTTTGCAAGGTGTAGGCACCTTGATGTTGAATGTTTGAATATGGACGTAGTCATTTTCAGTAGTTAGGTCCCTTCCGGTCCCCCCTTTTTCCCTTCTCTCTTCCTATATAGGGTTTGCTTTTTCTTCATGGTTGTGTAGCAGTTAAGCATTAGTGTGAGCCACTGATGTATTGCTGTCTGTGACGATGATGACTTACTCAACTGCGGGACACGTTAACCAATCATATTGCACTTTCTGGATATAAATGCTTAGAACGGTTACTTAGTAACGAGAGTATAGATAATAACGGTCCGTCCCGATTGGTACGATTTCTGCAAGACTTCCTCGGTGATACAAAGTTGTCTTGTTCGCATTGGTCTTCCTTAAGTATTTGCCCACCTCCGTGCATAGTGTTCTCCCATTCACCTCCGGCACAATACCCGTAGCTCAACTTTCCAACATCGTCGGTAGGCTTCTATAGGTACAAACCTCTGATGTTCACTCCATTCAGCTAGCTCAGTCGACCAGTCAAATTCGTGAACAGCTCACAGCTCTCAATGGACAAATGTCAGTTTCGTCCGTCCCATACTAATAGATCCAACCATTTTACTGAGGATGTCCGCAGTCAGCTTTCCATATCTTTATCACTATGTGAAAATCACCTTTTTTGTTGGTATCGTCAAATATTTGACCGTTTTACACGGAGGCACATCAGTGTTCTCGCATACTGCGGGACCCATCGTATACAGCCCATCAAATTTCCCACTCGCGGCCGCTTACGTCCTGAAAATAGGTGGATTTTTGTTACCGCGTACGTTTTCTAGCGTATGCCCGGTGACAGTTTCCTCACTCACAATAATTTGTGGGTTGATTGAAAACAAACGTCTAGTTGACGCAGATACCCAAATGTCAGCCAAATGTCAGTCGATGTTCACTAGTTCTGTCCAGCTTTCAGTAATCCAACCGTTGGATTATCCCGTTCTTGCTCATTTTTTACGTACATTCCTTGAATTGACACAGCCGAATTTTCACAGATCATGTCTGAAACACGACCACCCATTCCGAGACTACTCATGTCAACCGGGTTTTCAGTAGTCCACGCTCGGCAACTTTGTGCAATTGGATTGGACTGGAGCAGTTTCCTGATTGGATGAAGTTCAGCTAATCAGAACTCACGCACAAGCTTTTGCGAGTGGAATTGTGATCGGTTGGGCACCAGTTAATCAAAACTAGCGCTAGACTGTTGCACCGGATTTGTTTTTAATAAAGGTGAAGATTAAAACAGGATAGTTGAACGCGTGTCTGACTCAAACATCTGAGTTGCTCGAGACAGTGTCGTGGAACGCACCAGCGAACGGGCCAATTAAAACGCAAATCTTGTGGTCCAGTAACAATTGTAAATGGTGTCATTCTATGAAAAGATATTGTTTTTCTGACAGAGTTTGTGTGGTGCCGCCCAAATCTCTGCTCTGATCTCTTTTCGATTTGGCAGCCCAGTACATGATATGGTAGAGGTAGGATTCGAGCTCGCGCCCACATCCGTGGGCCAGAAATAGAGTCTGGTGTGGGGGTAGTGAAATGGTTCGAATGCAGGTTGTGAACCTCGAACAGTGCAGTTGCAAGGCACTCAAAAATCCGCTATCCAGCATGTGACGAAGACACGTGCAACGGTGGTGTGGTGAGGGCGTAAGAGTTGTCATTGGTGATACGCAACGAACCAACACTGTCGACAAGGATGTTGGTGAAATGTGCATCGTTTGTGGCGTAAGTTCCGAGTGCAGAGTGTTTATGCTGATTTACTTTAAAACACTGATAGCCTATGTAGCCTTCCCCTAGTCTCTAATCTCTGTTCACATTCGGCCATACAAAGCGGTAAGCAATGAGTTGTACTTTGACACGAATATTTAGATGTGACTAATTATGTAACTGCAAAGAAAGTTACATAGGCAGAACCGAGAGGTGCTTCATCTCCAGAGTGAAGAAACATTTGCTTAAATGGGTGCAGAGCTCTGTATTACAGAAGAACGACAATGTCGTCGAAACGCACAAGCAACCAGCGTCCGCATTCGCAAGACACGGCATGGTCACGTTGTCAGCTCAGTTCGTGCATTCAGACTGCTATCACTCCGCTCCAGACCAAGATTCTTGCGGTTTGCTGAGGCGATCGCAATCAATCGACTGAAGCTGACCCTGTGTGTTTAGTAACAACTACTCGTAAACTTGACCCTTCCCTGGACTTAGTGATCTTTCCTAACTCACGATTGACCATCCACCCTGCCACCTAACTGCTCGATATAAGAAAACCCGTTTCATGTTGTTGTAAATTTGGTAATTGAGAGTCAATACCAGTTTTGGAGCTCCGACGGTTTTGTTCAAATTATGTAAAGCACTGAAAATTGGTTGTCTCATAGCCGATGGCATTACCGGTCGTGGTATTGCAGTTGAAAATTCCCTGTCAGTAGTATCGGAACGGATATTCAGTGGAACTGTTTGAATGTTGAGCAGATGTGGCGTTGTGGTCGGGGAGGATAACTTCATCATTTCATCTAGATGTTGTTTGGGCCCACATCTCGTCATAAGACAACTTCAGCGACCATGCTGTGAGTGCCTGGAATATATATATCGAATGTTGTTCGCGGATTCGACAATATGATCTACATAGGTTGCTTCTCGATACGAATACCTACCTGGTTTACGTTCAAGGGCTTCTGTTAATGGTTTTCGATCGGTGCTGACAACAAATCGCCTGCCTTCCAAGAGTCAGATTACGTGCAGTTCACGTCCAAATGTGCTGTAGCGTGATTCGACAGATGAAAGTTTGCATGGGAAATACCTCAGTGGTGGCTGGTAGCTGTCAGACATACTGATTTGTTCAATGAGATGAAATCGCTCATCTGTACTTAATGAGTTAATGTTCAACTTTCAATAGTCACTCGACGAGCCAGTAGGTGCATTTTGCCATAAAGTTTTTTTCGTCCTTTTTTTGATGTCACTTGCGCGATTGAGTTTAGTCCATCTGACCTACTCTTTCCACATATTCCATTTGCGCATCCGGTCATCTCAGATTTACTCAATTTGGAACCGTTACCAGTCAGCGCACTGCAGAATAGTCAGTATGAACTGCTCTATAAATTCACCCACTTCAACCCAATCCAAACACAAATCTTCCATACACTGTATCACCAAGATGTGAACGTGCTCCTTGGTGCGCCCACCGGTTCGGGAAAAACGGTGGCTGCAGAATTGGCCATTTTCCGTGTGTTCAACGAGACACCGAGCAAAAAAGTGAGATCTATCAACCAGTAGAACCGATTGGTCATTTTTCCTAACACGGTTATAAGAGGTGGCTGTTTATTGAGATATCCGATTGTATTTCCTCTTGATTGACGCCGCTGTATTGTATCGCATTCACCGCCTAACTAATTGGTTATACCATCGATGTTTTCGCGGTTTCCCTATTGGTTTTCATCTGTATTTATTGTATTCCCTATACACCAATATGACAGAACTAGATTAAAAGCTAAATTATGTTTATGTTGCTATATTCTCATATAGTTATTAGATGTACATACCCATACACAAATAATTCTATTAGTTAAGCCTGCTGTTCTTACCATGTGTACACACTACATCGTTGTTTCTCATATTCCATTTGCGCATCCGGTCATCTCAGATTTACTCAATTTGGAACCGTTACCAGTCAGCGCACTGCAGAATAGTCAGTATGAACTGCTCTATAAATTCACCCACTTCAACCCAATCCAAACACAAATCTTCCATACACTGTATCACCAAGATGTGAACGTGCTCCTTGGTGCGCCCACCGGTTCGGGAAAAACGGTGGCTGCAGAATTGGCCATTTTCCGTGTGTTCAACGAGACACCGAGCAAAAAAGTGAGATCTATCAACCAGTAGAACCGATTGGTCATTTTTCCTAACACGGTTATAAGAGGTGGCTGTTTATTGAGATATCCGATTGTATTTCCTCTTGATTGACGCCGCTGTATTGTATCGCATTCACCGCCTAACTAATTGGTTATACCATCAATGTTTTCGCGGTTTCCCTATTGGTTTTCATCTGTATTTATTGTATTCCCTATACACCAATATGACAGAACTAGATTAAAAGCTAAATTATGTTTATGTTGCTATATTCTCATATAGTTATTAGATGTACATACCCATACACAAATAATTCTATTAGTTAAGCCTGCTGTTCTTACCATGTGTACACACTACATCGTTGTTTCATTCTTCCGTCCCATGTCGCGCTTTGGGATCATTGCTCAGAAGACCACTTGTCGAGTGGGTTTCATCGGTTATGGGGTAGGGACAAACCAAACTCACAATTGCGTCATTATCATACGTATTACAATGAATTCTATTGAAATTGCATTGCGTTATATTATAGTTGTACTGGAAAATCACTTATGTGTAGCCTATGGATGATTAGTCTTAGTTCTTTATGTTTCGTTGTCTCCGATGTGCCGTATAATCTGGCATAGAACCTGACGACGGATTTCCGTTTCGTGGCTCACATTCCACTCTTTCTGTTCTCGCTCACCTAATTCATACAGTCGTAGCTTCTCTGTTTATATTATGTAAACCTGTGAGCGTACGCTTTCTGGATTACAGAACATTCCTCCGTTCTACTTGTTCACACTTACCTTGCTGGTGGAACACAGTGTGTCCATTTCACACACCGGACTTCTGTTACGAAATTTGTTCCGGCCATTTGGTGGGCCATAACCGGTTAATTGTGCAGAAACGATCTGCTGTTTTCTTCTGAGACGTTCTTTTCACAAAATGGTTGTGATACTTTAGCTGTAGATTTAAATCACAGCTAGAGTATTTCATGATTTCTGTTGACTGTACGTACCTCTTTAGTTATCTGGTCCGTTTACCACCTGTGAATGTCAGAATGTCTCTTTTTCACTTGTTAGGGGCTAACGTTCGGGTGATGTATGTGATCACTGCGCCTCGTTTTCCGTTCATTCTGAATTTATTCTCCAATCTTCATAATCTTATCCTATCATCCCATCTATCAATATTTTAGGTGATACAGACACCACGTTGTACCTTGCTTCTGAGTATCTTAAGCACACCTTAACTTTATCGTCCTATCTTGGCATGAGATCTTCCATATTTTTTTTTGTACATCCTCAAACCGTCACGGTGAGACTGGACCTTGACGTGGTGTGAC
>QNGE01007335.1:2328-23821 GCA_008508345.1 Paragonimus westermani | reverse complement strand
AGAATGCACGTAACTGAAATCAACGTCCGCATTTGCGATCTGAGCTATTGAGGGTGTACATTCTGTCAGCTTTCCTTCTGACATTTCTGTTCATATGATTGAAGACTGATATTTTCGAACAGTTTGTTGCGGTTTCTAAGTCAGCTTTGGGTCTCGTACCGGGCACCATCTTTCTACTAATGGCCTCAGCTGCTGTTCCGATCACTGGTCGTAACCGACATGTTCACATGAAGAGTGGACCAACTAATAGACTTTTGTCTTGATCCTTCTGTTGAAGAACCGATAAATGGTATGGGTCTGAACATCATGAAATTGAAAAAAAAATCTGGGAATATTCACGTGTGCATCGATTTCAAACAGCTTGATATCGCATTGATAAGTGAATAGTATAGTCTTCCAACACTGGCTAATGTCTTGTCGTTATTGAGCCAGGCACGTTAATTTATCAAAATTGATTTATCGTCAGCATTCAGCAATTATCAATGGAGAGAAAGAAACAGTTGGTTGGACAATACTCGGTACTCCATTTGGTCGTTTCTGATATCTATCCCTCCCCTACGAAGTGGAATTCTGAAGTTAATTTTTTCAGGAACATTTAAAGCAAGCCTGAAGGTACCACACACGGGTTCAATACGTTGCAGACAGCCTTCGTTCTGTTAGTGGAAGAACGGTTAAAACTAGTAAAAATCTGAAAATGAAGCAGAATTTGGTCAGAGGAGTTTTGCTGACATAGAAGTGGGTATTTCTGGCCACAAAAGTGGCTTGTCATGAGCAGTTACTTGTTTCTCAGGACATGAACGTAGATGTGCTAGGTGTAACAGAAATACTAGTGCAAAAGTGCATGAGTGGGGTGTCGCGTTTGAATAGGATGATGACCCATGTAAGCCGTTTTCTACAAAACGTGACTGATGTCGCGCATCCAACTTGACCCCTTCCATACGAAGGCTTGCCACGAAACAGTGGACTTTAACAAAGTGGAGAGGTCTATCACACTTACTCTAGTGTTACCACATAGTGACCTTACGCTTCCGATGGTAGCTCGATGCGATAATCAGCTAAGTTGGCCTACGAGCGTTTCCTTTATAAAAATTTATACCTAAGCGCTAGTCAAAACGAAAGCGCTAACTTTGATCTTTGCATGGAAGCGTTCCAACATATATTTTGGAAAGAAAATAATCTGCATATTACAAGACTTCGATTGTTATAAAGAAGGCACTGTTGTATGCGACACCTGGAAGCATGCAGTGTGTTGCAATCCCCAACATCACTGCATTAGATTGAGCTATCAGACGGAAACCGTGGTGTACGAAATCATCGCTGCGTTAGAATATCATTGGGCTCGGGAACTTTGTAGCTGCAATCCAATATAGGCAACGGTAGAGGATCCAGTTTCGATGAAGCTTGTTGAGACGGTTCGAAATTTTTTTAAATAAGAGTGCAGTCCTTCTATATCAGCTTGCTGTCTGGTTTGACGATCGTGACCAGTTCACTCTGCACGACTGATGATCTCCAAATCCTGCAGGCAAAAGCTTATGGAGCATCTGCTTGCTGTCCATGCGCTAACTATTGAATACATCTACAGAGTAAGAGTTACACTTTGTGAAGAAGTTCTACCACAACCCCACTATGTGACAATGTCTCCCTCATCAGCATACCAAAACGATTATTTCCAGTGACAAACAAACAGACGTGATCAAAATCTTTGAGGCAAATTATGTTCGAATGCCCTTTGTATAAAATTAAGTTCACACAAGCGTATAGACGAAGTATATATACCCGGTCACTTCAGGTTTTTATACCCCCTTCAGGCTCATGCATTTGTCCAACGGTATCAACCTATTAGGTAGAGGATGTCTTGAGAACCTCATGTGCGTCATCACTGAGTAAATATTGCTGTTAGATAGCCGCAATGCCAGTGACTTTAACGTCGACTGATTATGTTGTCAAATCCTTTGTGCATTTGCAGTGTTCACATCCTACCGTTAACATACGAACCGATCTGTTTGAAAATGTTAACTATTCCGGCATTCTAACAGGTACATGTAAGAGCTCCTAGAAAGAGTAGGTGCACTTTTGTGACATTGGTTGGCTGGTTTGGGGCATTATCCTGCTGGAAAATTACACATATCCGCCAACTGCATGAAACGGACCGTATTTCCGACCATTAAATCGTCTGATATTTACACAGAGACAAACTTGGGCTAGCGCTTCAGTAAGAGTGAATACTAACAAATTGAGATGGCCGTACAATTTCGTCAAGGCTATCTTTTCTACTTCATGCATACCTATTTGAATAGGAATAAAACTATTTATTCATTGCGGGAATTGATTGCTATCGGTTCAGCAATAAAGAAGATATTGCTAAATGTTGAGATTGTTCTGTAAGTTTGCGTCCAGTGTATACTGTTGACCATAGTTGACTAACGAGTTTCACAGTTCTGTTTCAAGTTGCGTAATGAGTTCAGGTCACGATGTAACTCAAAGTAGAGAGATAGTGCTGCTGAGAAAAAATTTCAAAGAGGTCTCTGTGGGAGTTTCATCGATTCCTTCGAACTGCATGATTTCTACACTGCAAATTTGATGGTTTCGGCCAACAAGCTTTGTGCACAGTTCTCAAAGCCTGGCATACCGTAAGTTATGTCTACTGACAACGGGCATGGACTCATAATTCTTGGGCTTCACGAGTAGATGGACGTACCGGCATCAGAAAGAATATCCTTACCACATGCAGTCAAACACAGAAGCAAATTCTGCGATCAAAATTGATAGAAGGATCTTGAAAGTCTTTGAAGAATCGGGGTTTGCCCCATACATTATGGTGTTCTAAAAAAGAAACATCTCTAAAGAAGGAATTGGCTATAACGCAAGGTAGCGTTTATTTATTGCGGTCTCTTACCATTGCGTTTTGCTCGGACACCATACCACGGCCGCTTTTCTTCTGGACTTAAATGATCGAAGTAAGCATTCAGATCGCCTTCCGGAATAACGCTATTGAGTTTGGTATGCCTCAGAATACTGTTGAGAGTATCGCATATGGTATTTTTCAGCATACGTTGACGTGGTAAACCTAACGCTTCGGTGATTTATGTTGGTGAACTGACATGTTTATCTGATGGTATGAAACGGCTATTAACTCAGATATGGTCGAACAAACATTGCTGTGCTTCAGAGATTATTGCAACCCTCACTTCAGTTTGACCACGAGGATAGCTTTTTGTTTTTTAGATAACCTACCAGAGAAGCTATCGGATGGGGGTTCATTTAGATGTGAAGTCAAGTGAATGGAGATATTGATAAGTAGATGTGTGTTTCAGAGACGAAGCGCACGTGGAGATTCAGGCTTGTGTAAACACTCGTTAAGGAAACTTGTTTGTCCGACAGTGTGGACATTAAAATCGTCAGCACTTGTCGCTTGTCTTGGCCTTAGAACACAACCATACTCTGAAGTTACATGACCGGTGCACAAATTTAGTGCAAACTAGAGCGGAAAATTTATCCTGGCCCAATGATGTCACTTTTAAGAGAACGACGGCTTCCGATAATTCTCAGTCGCTTATACCGCGGACGGGGTTGACATTGTGGAATCCAAATTGGTCATTTTAGGAGTCCTCATCGGTGGCCAACAAGTCAAGATTCTGGTGCACTTGTGAGTGAGCGGTTTGCTTATCCTGAAAGCGGTATGAGAAAGATACGGCTGTCTGGTTCTGACAACCACTACGGGCCGTATGTGCGTCTGTGACTACATCAAGTATTCGTAGGAAGCCAAAGATTTTTGACCGTGTTGGGATGATACACGGTCGTTTACGGCAAACGTTTTAGGGATCCGAATGTTTGTTCTCATCTGACGCTCTCTTATCTCGACTAGATTGCACGAATCGAAAAACAGCAGTGTTGCAACTATGAAACTAGTTTGGCTGCATGTCCACAGGATTTTGGTTCACTAATTGGGCACTTCTGTTCTAACAGAACTTTTAAGGCGTATGAGACGTGTAGTAATTCTCCACCTCTCACCCTGTTCGATTGATTTTACTACTGAACTTCACTCTGTGTTTCGCTGTGTTATTTATTTAACTCATTTCTGTGATATGATTTATATGTGAGCGGTTTCACTGTCAAAAGTGACAATGTTTACTCGAGTCCATTAGTAATGATGTACTTCATTTACCAAGGTGCAACTGATTGAACTGGTTGCATCGAAGTTCTGTCTGCTCAGATTTGCTAATTGGAAGTCAGCTATCTAATGAGCTTTTTTGGAGCGTTCCTAGAAAGTAATGCACATTCCATTTTTTTAGGGTCATTTTCAGTTTAGGAATCCAGTGCCGTTGTACAGCAATCTTTGTTCCCTACACTCTTCCTTTTTGGTGTTTCGAAATTTGAATTTCGAGACTTGGGGTTTTGGGTACTCTGACATGTTTCATTGTAAATGCTTAATCTATCGTTACGGTTTTGCGGATGCAGCTAAAGCTTTATACGATGGACTACTTTCAGATAAACAGCAATAAAGCAGAGCCGCGGATTGGATGAGAAATGGATTTTGCTCTCCATTGGTCGGATTATGCCGTTTTCGTATTTTGGTTAGCAATTTACTCTGTGATCGGAATTTACCACCGGTTTCGAGGTCGCATTGTTTTACTATTGGGCCGGCTATTTCGAACAAACCAAACACAGATGGATGAAGGAAAGGAGAATACGGAAGCCATATTTCTTGGGAATCGTCAATTATCCTTATTCCCAGTGTTTTCTAGTGTCATGGCCAGCTTCCTCTCAGCTGTTTCGTTGTTAGGCACCGCAGCTGAAGCTTACTTATCGGGCATGCAATTCTATATGATGATTGCCGCCTTTTCGATTGCGTTTCCCGTGACATCCGAAGTTTATATGCCTGTGTATTACAAGCTTCGTTTAGCTAGTGCCCATGAAGTGAGTAGGATTATGTTTATGTCCACTCATATATTGGTATGGCTTTGAATTCCGTTTATTGTTTCAGCTCCTTTTTTTTAACTCCGATGAAATTTGGAGTGGAAAGACTGGACTCATTTACATGGAAAGTTCAAAAACCCTATTTGTGGAGTTGCACTACTTATTGTGTCTTACCACAGAGTCTCACCGATGTTATCCTGCATTCGTTGATGATTCGATTTGTTGCTTGCAAAGTTAGGTCGTTTGTGTGTGGACCGTCTGAATTGGGACTTGGGATTATATCGACGAGATCCCGTTCCACGGTTTATATTTAGTCTTGGCTAGAGGTGTTTTTTGTCCTTCGTAAATTCCTGACAAATGAACCAGTTGCTTATATGTCGCTGTTGTTGATGATGATGGTGATGATGATGTTCTATCCCAACAGTATTAACATGGTGAAGAATGATTCATTATCACTTTACCTTGAATCCCCGCCACTTCCACTGACGGAGTTGAATGGTGCTCGATCTAGGGAACGCTTTATTGGTATGCAGAGCGCATGAATCAGTAAAAATCAGGTGCGTTTCCACTTGCTTTGCCGTGTCGCGGAATACAGACTCTAACAAATACAAAATTACGTTGGCT
The DNA here is from genome assembly GCA_008508345.1 of Paragonimus westermani. Lineage (NCBI taxonomy): Eukaryota > Metazoa > Platyhelminthes > Trematoda > Plagiorchiida > Troglotrematidae > Paragonimus > Paragonimus westermani. The sequence goes on along the minus strand of QNGE01007335.1, from coordinate 18,280 downwards.
TAGCACAATCAGGTTAATCAATGCACTTAACACAGGTTAGCAATAGAAAGTAACCGAAGTCGACCACTGGGTGTTTGTTGACACTTCCCAGACAGACGGGGTTCTCAATCCACCGAATATAGTAGACCTCATAACACGTTGCAGACTTTGTCTTTACTCGAAATCTGGCCCTCTTCAAATCGCTTTGGGCGACAAGAGTAGATTGTTTCATTACGTGCGTTCTTTATGTTTAACTACGATTCATCAGCAACATTACGGATTGTTGAGATGGCACCACGCAAGTGAAAAGAATGGGTCTGATATCTCGAAAAGCCTGTCTAAAACAACTAATTTTATGTTGAAACCGAATTGCTCTCATAGTAGCATTATGTTTTCCAAACGTGACTATGCACACAACCAAACTTGACCATTTTCGCGGTGTGCAACTTACCGGTCTACAGAAGCATTGAATAAAATGAATTTATGTGCATACTGAATATCGGTCAGCTTACATGCTTTAAAGACTTACGTTCTAGGACCTTTGAAACTTCATGGGAGTCTATTTAGATTTCGCCAACTTTTATGGAAGGTTCATTTTATGCAGCACGGCAGGTAGTCCGACTAGAAACGCATACTTTAGACTTAGAGCAAGACTAATTGATTTTTTGCCCCAGCGGTGGTCGTCATATGGTGTGTGACCAGAATGTCCATGAACATTTTGCACGCTGATCCGTTTCTTTCGTGTTTTGAAGTTAGAAGGCAGCAACATTACGGGACCCATGAGATGGTGGTTAAAAAACTCGTTGTTTTCTCATGATGTTTTAGTGGCTCCGCTGGTTGTTACCGAGCCCTTGAATTTGCAATATCTACTTTGAGACGAACTTGGCTTTAGATGGAAGTCCTGTGTTTTGCCTACATTATTCTTAACGTCCACAGTTGTTCAGTGTGGTTCAGGCCAGCTCACTTGCTGTTGAAAGTGCTAAGCCTATTTGTGCTACTTCAACAGGTGTAAATTTGTCTGTCATTTTCATATGCCTCCGGTTAAGAGTAAGAGATTACAATGTCCCGTTGTTCGCTGGTAGAACAATCTTTTCCTTAACGCTGTCCGATACCCTTATTGATTCTCGTACACACTCTGCAGCTGTGTTCCAGTTACCGATTATGATTATGTGGCGTACACTGTGTTCATTCACCCGCAACACTGAAAATTCGCCGTTACATTTTCTGTTTCTAACCTGTGTATACTGTACACCACATGTTTGTCGTTTGATTGTTGTTGCCCGGGTGCTTTCGAACCTTGTTGCATCTAGCATTTAAGTCTGAAATTGGACAAACTGGTTTACATATTATTTTGTAGACACTAGCGTTATGGTCTAGGTGATGCTACCGCTGTGTACACTAGGGAATTTCTTATCAAGAACAGTGGGATGCAACGCACGTGGATTTGTTTCTCATGATGGGTCTACTGACACTTTTTAGGTACGTTTCGCTTAATGTCAGAAATTCTCGATTGATGTAAAAAATCTGCTCAGCCATTATTTTGCCAGCTAGTGATCCGCTTTTGTCCTGATTTTATGCTGAGAAGTTGTGTCGATCACAAAGCTTGTTGTATTCATGCACCTCTTGCAAAAACGAAGTGAACATGCATTTGCATTGGTTCTTGCAGTACTTGGAATATCGGTTTGGAAAATGTGTCCGATGGATTGCATCCCTAATCTTCTGTCTTCAAATGGTAAGCGTTTACTGTGTGTGCACCTACTGCTGTTCTTACCGTCCGATTGACTAACAAGATCGTCTTCAACCCTTTGTTTTCGTTATTAGTTAGCGTTCACTGAAGAAAAAGAAGAAGAACAACAACAACAGATATTCGGACTCAGTTGAAATAACGTGGATTCCACTGGGTTAGTAACAACGCAATCGTATAGTGCTGCCAATGGCACCGTATCTTTCAAAGGAAATGGTTGAAGCCTGCTGTTTATCGGATGTAGACTGTTCGTTTTATTTTACCTGGAAACTTGTTTCCTTTATTTACTATCCTACCTGAGTAAAAACGAAACCACTCGGGTGACTTCCGAAAAAAAATGTTCTTGATGCGTTATTTTTGGAAGTATGAATTAATCACTTAACACTCAACCTCATAAACACTCCCATGGCTGATACACACGTATGTGTATATTGTACACATAGCTAAGATCACGCTGGACGACATTGTAAGGCGACGGGATGCACAAGGTCATCAAGCTAAAAAGATGAGGTTCAGAAATCAAAAGCGCCTGTTAGGTTCGTAGTGAGCTTCATACTTGACGTCTTTTCCCATGTACAATGCTGACCGATGAGGGCCGCGATAACATTTGAGATAATTTTCTTCCCGCTGTCCTTGGCCTTTGTTCGTATCCTTCATACTGCTTGACGGACAACACTTGAAAGCCCGGAATGTACGGTAGAGGCGAAACCTGATGTGAGTCTCATCATAAACTTGCGTCGAATTCCGTTTAGCCATAATGTGTGAATGCGAGTGTAACCGTCATCGGTTAATGTTAGAACCAAGTTCATGTAACCAGCAAGTACAAGGTAGGTTCACAATGACAACGTGCACTCCAGTTGCGTCCACCTCGATTACTCCTGCTGGCTAGTTTTGGACAGGCTAGCAGTATACAGCTTTCACCTGTGACCTGGTGTGATACGACAGCAAACTTAATTAAGTTTTCCATCTCGAAATTCACCATCCTGAACATCTAGATTTAATTGGCATCTACTAGCAATGAAGCCGAGGCCAATTGTATACCAAATATTTCGGTTTTTGTGTTAATTTCTGTAACACCTGCCGGGTTCAAGTTTATTGAATCTTGTTCCGTCAGTAGTCCCCAGAAGTTCGCATATCTATTTTTGTTGTGTGTGCACACAGATCGAATAAACCAAACAATGGTCAAAGCAATTGTTGATGGTCTTGACGAATAACCTAACTCACACCCAATTCAACAGACCGTGTCTACAGAAGTGGTGAGGTCGACTCACCAATTAGGAAAGAATCAGGTGCTGCATTTGACTCCTAGAAATGTGTAAAAATGTGAATTTTCAGAGGTTTAATCGAAATATTACAATGTCCACATGCACGCAGTTTGGTGTGTGTTTGCTTTTTATTTTCGATACTGCTGGAATCATTCTCCATTATTGATTTTATCCACTTGTACATTTCATGTTAAACACCAAACTCGAGTATACTCCCTTCTGATTTTTTTTCTCCGGACTGTTAGTGGGTTTACATCTCTCTTGCGCTCTACGCTCCTTCATTGGCATTCAGTCAAGGTGAGTGACACTATCGATTTGTCTATGGTTCGATCGAATATGACTAACCGTATTGCGTTTAGTTCTTTAGTTGAGTGAATTCAGCGGACTGGTGTTTTCCAACTGACGCAAGTTCTTTCGATTGTGGTAGTAGATTTCAACTTTGAGGTTGAAACCTCCCTAATGTACCACCAACTTGATCCCGCCTTTGTCCGACCGTCTGGTGAATCGACCCAACTGGTAATGGTCTCGGTGATTAATTTTTGCGACCGCAAATGACACTTGACTCGTGGAGGTGTTCACTGTTGAATGTCCATTACGGAAGTATGTGGAAATTCCAAAAAATCTAGCGCAATGACCATTTTGCAAGGCTAACGTATGTTAATAGCCTCAACAGCAGTGCAGCATCATTGTGTTTGGTGGTCGACCTCGCACAGTGTGTAACATTTTTCTAGTAGCCGTCTCCAGCTCCCTGTCCTTCTGGAGTTAAGGCCTGCCGTTTACTTTCCGTACGTTCTAATCGCGCTGGGCTACCGGCAAACGAAGCGGGCGGTGATGCTAGCTGGCAGTCGACATACAGAGCACGTGATCCAACCATCGCATACCGTACGCCTTAATCATTTGGCCAGTCGGCATAATACCTGGAAATTTTGGAAAGGCATGCCAACGAACTGTCCTGTCTCTCACGTGATTACCCTACTTGATGTTGGTTAACTGATGTGGACGGCGACGGTCAAATACCGCGAGTCTGACGAAATGTTTGCCAAACGCAGGTCACGTGTTTGGGCTACAGTGAAAAATGGGTCACATACATGCATCGCGGACTCTTTCCTTTCTTCTCATTTCAACGTCACAGATGCAAGTTAACAAACACAACACGTGTCCTTGCTGTTCTGGTTTACATCTCATGAGCAAAGCCACATACTGACGAGGTGGTGCAGTGTAAGTATGCGAAACGCTCCACCGTCACAAGCAAACTGTTGATAATAAAGTAGTACTTCGAATGCACTAACATTAATGCGGTACACTCTCTTTTGGGGGTGCAAGTCACGTTGCGTACAGACTATCCAAGTCTATCACTTTGTTCAATCTTGCCTACATGCCTTCAGCAGAAGGGTTAGTTAGAATTGTGCTATCTGCACATTATTTGTAGGCCTGTCTAGTTCTGAAAATAGACTTAGCACCAACTTCTACAATGTCGTTGATGACAGTGTTGAACAGGTGGGGAAAGATCGGGCACTCGTGTCGAATGTCACTTGAAGTAATGAACACTGGAGGCAGTTGTCCATGAACTATCATCTTGTCTACAAGATTGGAGTACGGTTGTCTTAGATGATTTACCTATTTCCCTGGGACTCTGACGCAGGTGGCGACTCCAGAAAACGTTACAGACATATGATCAAACACTACCGCGATTGTAGGAGAGCCGATACTCCGAAACCAGACCTATGATGATAAGTTAGCGAAAACGCCGTTGATTTGTTCGGAATCATATCTGCTCTTCACGAAACATGCTTTGCTTTAGTACGCTGAGCCGACACAATAGTACCGACCAATTGAGGGAATTGGAGGTGTTAGAGTCAAAACTGTCGCGTGCGTGATTGCTACGTAGGTCACAGTTTTCTTTTAGAAAATGAGGGTTGCTGTTTTTAATCTTCAATCTCGAGGTAGCTCCTCAAATTTTTGAGCCATGTGAAAGGGGGTTGTCAGCTCTGATAGCAGTCTCTAGTCACCACTTTCGGAGAGAAAAGGAATGAGCAGATATGGACGTGGGCTGTTGCTGGCCTTCAACATTTTAAGCTACAAGGTTACTTGTGCTGCCGATAGAGAACATCCTGAACAGGAATAACTGGACATTCGTGTCCAGTAATTTTGTCGCTCGGCTGAGACAAGAATGCTCTCGTCATTTCGGCGTAACTGGTTGATCTTTTCCAGCTATGGTTTTATTAACACCTTCTCAAAGGACGACGGAGCCACGAACCAAGATTGTAACATTCGTTTCCAAACAAGCATGTCTGCATGGCCTCACGTGATTGCTCAATGAAGCGGCGCCCATGTGGTTGCGCAAGCCCTTTTCTCTGTTCACGTTTAAGACCTTCACGATTGTTGTCCTGCGTAGACCAGTGTGGAATCAGGCGACGTTTGTTCACAGGGTTCATCGATTTTCCGGAAATACGATTCTGTTTTGACTGAGTGGCTTTTTCGAAATTTACTTCCTCATAACAAGTCTGCAGAGCCCCTGCGATTTGTTCTCTTTGCGTTATACTTTTGGACGCGTAACTTCTGAGCATGTCATAAAACAAATCGAGCACGACCAACCGCGTGGTCTGGGTTCTTTTGACCGCATCAAAATACACGACAGTGAACACTTTGGAAATTAAAAAGTTATGTTCCTTAAGTAATTTGAACAAAACGGAACACTGGTAGATGCTAACACTTCGTATTGGCGCGTCGGTGCCAAACAGCCAATAATACAGATAACTTTCGATTTACCTTCTACATCAATTGGGAGGATGGGTGTAATAAATGTAGACAAACAACACAAAACAAAACAGCCAACGGTGATTGACACTCATTGTGACTTAGGTCTATGGGAGCCTAAGGTTCATAAATATGTGATTGTGTGCACAAAACGCAGACCTGAGTCTGTTAATCGATATCCCAGGAGTTCTATTCAACCTGACAGTAATTGGAAACTCGCAAGCAATGTTGTGGACAACCCAGGTGGACACTTTGAAAATCCTTTGCACGAATAAACTCGAGTTTTTAGCCATTAAATTAAAACCTTCCACAGAGTGGCACTGTGCACCCGGTTTCTCGTTGAAACTGTGCGATGACACTGTCACCACGAATTTCACAAGTTGACGAACGCGGTACGAATATTAAACGTACGGCTTATAGTCTTAGTGGACATTCCATCAGTACACGAACTCTTTGACTACCTTCGATGTCTAATCACCACGGCTGTTTAGTCACACCAATCTTGCTGCAGCGCCTTGCGTTTAGAAGGTGCAAAAATCATACTGCTTAGGCGACCTGAAACCTTTAATTTATCAAAACTGTTCCGGTTCGCTTGTGAGCTTTCTCACTTTAGACCAATGCCATCTGTATGCCCTATGTGTCGGATTAAGCATTTCCAGATCATCGTTTCCGCAATTTGTCGGGGCGCACCCTGTAAAGTGGGTAGGCAATTGAAGGTAGACAACCTTGTTGTGCCCAACTTGAGATGGTGGAGGTCAGTGATAGTTTGCCGTAAACCCTAACTCTGTCTGCAGCTGTCAACCAAATCCTAGGTCACTCCGGTTTGTAAAAGAGCAACAGTCTCCGGCCTTGTACTTTGTTTAGTGACTTAAGCCCTTTCATTCATTCACCTGTGTTCCATTCGGTCTAGGTTTATACGACAATATGGTGGCATCCTGCAGCACTTGTGTTTTCATTTCTTCGCTGAAGCTAATTGAAAAAGACAAGGTTTTAAGTTGTTCTGCGTCAAAGCAATGGAGCATTCCCAGTTTTCATGCTGCCTGAGGTCAAATTGAGCAATTGATATTGTGCTTTAGCCGGAAAGCAACAAATCAGTCAAAGGTGGTCGTTTTATTTTTGTCACGCCATCTCTCCCCATTTCTATATATTTCCTCTTCACTGAAAAGACTATTCCAAATGTGGAGCTTACTACGTTCTAATAAAATTCGATTGTTCGTTATCATCCTTTGCTGCTATCGGTTTCCCACTAAGGAGGTTAATGATAAAATGTGAGGTGGTCGTATCGCGCCACTGGATGTCCAAATCCTGAACTATCGTTCACCGCTGTAGTCTTCGGCTAACCTATATCAGTTGGGCATACTGCGTAGCGAACAACACCGCTCATTCACCGGTAATTAGAGAGTCACTTACTTCGTACATAGCAACTGCGAAACAATGTGTGCTGTCTACGCCAGCTGTCCACTTATTCCGTGTACCACAATGACAAGTCTGTGCAGCAGCCTATTAACGGCGTTCACTGACTTTTGGAAGATGCACCATGTTGGTCAGCCGATGACATAGTCGCGATCTACGAACTTTTGACTACTTTGAACAAACCTGGGGAATGTGGTTAGTCCAGTTGAGAGCAAGCTGAACAATCAAAACTGGTGATTGGACAGAATGTTGGATGCAGCAGTTTGTCCCAGTTGATGTAATCATTGTTGTTGATGGAGTAGTGTTTTTATCGTGCAACTTTCAGATGTGCCACTTCAAATGCTACGGCGGCTCGGGCCGCAATGCCCGTGTGTGCAACTGAAAGCCTCAAGTGGTTTGTATTGCCGTTTTCTACAACTGTTGTTGTTAGATTATGAACCGTCCATATTGATCTTTTTCTACGATTGGTGCATATCTGAAACGATTTGCTCTTTTATCAGTGGATTCTTTGTGTAGTGAGGAATTGCATTTTTGCATCTAAGTTTTCTAATAGGAATTATGGCTGTCTGCACATCCGGTTGTCACGTTCTCAGGGAGCTGCTACTAATCACTTACTGTTGGGTGAGCCACGGCATCCGTTCAATGGATATCATTATGTTCTTGACACAAGATTATTCATTCTCCTTCGGGGAGGTTCACTGTATTGAGGAAATTACTCATACCTCACCTTTATTTTACCTGTGGTATGCTGTGGCCACCATGCCTAACCTCCTTCAGCTGAAGACAGCCAACGACAGTCTACTTTGAACATAACGTCTAGCGTCATAGATTGAATGACGTTGATGTAACGGAGCATAACAACGGTCTCGAATGCAGGATTTCATCTGGATCGAGTTCTCTCGCAATTATACCTAACAAAAACAATGCTTGGTAATTACCACTAGTATTTTCATGTGTACCCGTAATTGTATGTTCATCTTAGATGTGTCTTCAAATGTCCACTTTGTTTACAAAATGCTAGGCGGGATATCGGCTCATCAGTTTTTGGTTCCATTTCCAAAAATAGTTGTTGGTCTCCCCATCTGGCTGTCCTTGATCTCCACCGGTCTAGTTACCACGTTCTACACAGCTCTGGTGAGTAAACTTTCCTCATTTGTAGCAGTCTTCACGACGTGTGATTCGGTTAATTTGAGGACTCGATAGGCTAGGAGCACTTCATCATTTATATGGAAACTGGTCATCTGTCCGATTACGACGGTAAGCAAAATGTTGAACCCCCATCAGTTCCTTTTGTTCTACTATCTCAACGAGGAAAATGTCGTCAAGCTATGTAGGTGTGTAACATAGCTACTGGTGCACTATCGCATTACACAGCCCTGTATGCTATAGTCCATTTGATCTTACCATCATATTGTGTACATTCTGCTTTCGTGTGTTACAGCTGACGCCATCCCGAACTTCAACAATAAACGTCGAGGAATAAGAATGAATAGAAGTTGGCAGTGGCACCGACACCCCATAAATTTTTGTCTTTTGTTGGACAATGGATTGCTCACCCTGATTGTATATCTTCGCTTAAGTCTGCTTTCTGAGTAACATATCACAAAGTTTATTTGGAAAGCTGAGGAACACGTACCCACGACCAGTTTGAGACGTCATCTACGACACTAGAGTGTTGCTATCAATCGCTTGTCTATATTCATGCGTTTGCCAGCTAACCCTAAGGAGCAACTCATCGGTCATATTACTAGTGAACTCCCGAGTTCGAACGTATCTACCAGTTCATCCTCTCTTCTTCAGTTTTCGAGCGCAGATTTACGTGTCCGTTAGCGTTCTCATCTTCTTCTTGTTTGTCAGTTTACTTTGCTTTCCAACCTGACGTGGCTTGATTGCTATCAGATGACGATTGTTTGAGAAAACGTTTGTATTTACCATCTCTCATTCTACTCGATTCGGTTTTCCACAGCTGATTGTGAACAATTGTCATTCTTCTTCAGTGCCCTCAAGCTTAATTAAACGAGTACACGATGTGTACATGAATTTTGTGCGTACACACCTGGCGGTCATCATTTTCTCATCGTCCTCCCGTCAGGTCAGTCGTGGTAGTGTGGCACATTTGGCTTATCCACGTTTCGCCATAAGCAAATTGGCCTACTTACGATGATGCTATGCACCTAGCTGTCAAGTCTTCCTACATGTGGGCTTGACACCGAGTGGTAGGTCAAACAGCGAATAAACCTTAGGTACATTCTCCGTTGCTCGTTCAACCGGAGGGGGTCTCGAATCTAGACTTCCCCCCCCGCCCTCTCACCGGGCTGGTTCCGGCAAGGTGGCCCACCTTGTAGCAATGACCGATTAGTCAAAGTTGAACTTTCGGCCACAGTTATTCTCGAGTACTTCTCCGTTTTCCAATCTTCTCGGGATGAGGCATTATAAGCGCCGGGTTCCCTACAACCGATCGTCTTACGACACTTACTTCTGTCTGGTTAAAGTCTACGAACTCTTTGTAAGGGCAAAGCAGCGCTCTGATCAATGCTGAGTAGTTGAAAGTGTTGAAAGACACTGTTTGGACGTCGGTCACATTTGATCATAGTTGTCACAATTCCAGTTTTCTTATGGCACTATGCACTGGCTTTCGTAGATGAACGCTCCGGTGCACCGAGTCAGCTGTGCCCAATGTGAGTTCATCAGGATGAACACACCCTGAGTTCACATTCTGGTTCACATAAGAATAGACCTTACTGTTGAACTATGATAGGGTATTCATCGTTTCCACATTCTGAGCGTGACAACTGAAATCATAATGTGCAATGGGAGTAGGTCGTGGCTATTGTCACTAATAAAATTATTTTGTTAGTGGAGCAGCCATTGACGATCTGGTGTGTTCGTAGTTAATGAGATTCTAATGGAACTTTAATTATTGATTGTTTATAATTTATCCATTGTTCGCATTTGTATGGTGATTTTTCAAACTGACCATCGTGACTGAGTGTGTGTACACTTGTATTCTGTCTAATTTTCTGCTGGATCGATACATTCCTGATCAGCAACGTTCTTGTGCATTTGCCAACAAGCCACCGACCATTGCCTGATTATTCTGATTTTGCTGTTCCAAGTAATTCCACTCGATTACAGTTACCTCATTTGCCAGCTTGAATTGTTGAATCGCGTCAACGATACTGCGTTAGGTCGTCGTTCCACTCACCCCCTTCATAACGCACCTACTTACCAAGCTGTTTTTGTGAAACCATCTTAAATGTCCGTGTGTGTGTGTGTGCGTGTGCATGTATTTAACTCAAGTCACATTTCTGTCCGTTACTAGTTAAATCTGTTTTTCTTTTTGGCTTGCGGATATGTTCCACCGGAACCTAAGATTTTTGACGTAATGTGGTTTTGTTATGTGCTGTTCTGAGGTGCTAGTGAGTAGTATAACAAGTACCTCAGAAAATAACGATGCGAACGTTGAACTTACGGACAACCCTCAGCATCAAGAAGGCAGGAGACAGCGAGTAACCGTTGAAGACTAATTTATGCCTTTCATGGAATGTTCCAACAGTGGATCTAGAATTTTATGACTTACCGGACGCACAGACATACCAGTCGTGTACGCTTGTGAAAGTGCACGTTTACATACTTCGTGATTGGTGTCCGTCATTAACATGTTTCCTGGGCCAACCGCATTTTGCGATCACGATAGTTCCATTTAGAAACAGTCATCATGTCTTCGGTTTGTAGCAGGTGCAATGATTACACACTTTCTAACCGGGCGGAAACGATTAACAATTCCCGGCGGGGAATGTGGGTTTAAATCAACGTTTTCCATTTTAAGTGTATCCCAGTCACGTCATCGGTAACTTGATGCAGGGCATTCGCACGGTCTAACGGACAGCCTCGTTTTTTCCCATTGCTAACTGCTTCTTATGTAGATTTGCTGCATTGAGATCGATAAAGCAGTTGCTTTTACTGTATGTCTGTCTCCCGATTTTGACAGGGTGGCATACGGGCAGTCATGTGGACCGACGTGTTCCAGCTACTCATCCTGACTGCCGGCATGTGCGTAGTAGTTACGTTTGGGATTATCAAGGCCGGCGGACCACAACGTGTTTGGACTATTGCACTCGAAAACAAGCGGCTGCAGTCTTTCAGGTTAGTCAGTTCACCAGCAATTCAAATGGAGCCATTTTGGTATTCAACTCGTGCACATATGGTTTTATGTGACGTTCAGTTCATCGTTTCAAAATTTTGTCTGTCAAACTGTCCTGCTGGGACTGTAAAAAATGTGTTGACAAGTTTTCCCAATGCGTTATTTGTTCCAGAAAATGTAAGTACATAGAATACAATCCTTCTGATATGTTCGTTTTACACGACGATTTCTGAAAGTGCACTGTTATTAAACATAGACTCATCAGTCAGTAACAGGAGGGCGTTTCTGAGGTCCTTTAATCCACACTTCAATTTATGTACACGACCTGTTTGGTTGTATATAGATAAGGGGCAGCCTGATTACGCGACTGCTCTGCTGTGTACACAGTTGGCATGAGAGCATTTGGTCGAATTGACGTTAAATTGCCTGCGAGGTTAATCGTCTGGCGTCTCCATCTGTTGAGTCGTGACGTTTTATCAGCACAAGTCTGTCGTTGCTTGACATCTTTCGTAGACCAGCAACTGTCTGACAATTGATACCGCCTTCAAACCCTACCAGATGATTACACTGTAGCGTCTATGGTTCACTCTGGTGGTCAAGTTGGCTTGTTCTTGTTCACAACGCGAACAGTAGTGAATCAAAACTTCCTGTATGTCGTGGACTTTACAGGCGATGTTCGTGACGGAGCAAATGCATTCTTATGTGCGTCATTCAATAACCTGATCAAAAGTTAGCTATCCAAGGAAAGAATACCACAATGCGCAATCCATATGTGAAATTCAAGGTGTGTATCTTATTCACTATTAAAGGAAGTTGGCTGCAAAATAGTTTTTTTTCGGTATGGGCTGTAAGGTCTGTTCGGATGAACGGAAACGACTGGCATCTTCAAGCGAGAAACGTTTGCCTCGATTTTCGATGCCTAACCTCGTAGAAAATTTTGTTTGACTTGTTGTACACATCTGTTAACAAATATTAGCCCAGTGTTATTGCTTTCGTTTATTGCCCTTAGTGACGTGTATTTTGATAGATTAAACAGAAATTTGTGACACACGAATTCTCGACAGCTAGTTTCAGTACAATGTTTACGCGGAATGCAGACGTCTCTTTGGAGAGAAAAACCGTTGTACACACGGACTTCGAATATCGTGTAGAAATAGTGCGAAGCATGTTTGCCGCTCCTTGGCCTTTGTTATAAGTGATGATTTAACATTTGTTGACAGGTTTATTTGTTTCGCCTTCCATCCATTTGGCCAACATTTGCTTATCAGTTTCAGTACACTGGATTCATTGTTCGACGCCACGTGTTCGTGGACTATTTTTCTCGGACTTATTATTTTGAATGTACGTTTATTCCCATCCATTATTGCATTTGCTTGAGGATATTTATTGCAGAAACACCGCGAGTTGACCAAAACGGCCTTTTGAGTTTGATAGACGTCGGGTGCATAAATTCCGGCAGTACGCTTGGCGTATCGATTTACCATCCTAGAGGTCTTCTACAGGTGATCTGACTGTAAATTGTGGGTCAGATTGTTAACTGAAGACCCGATGATATTTCTCCTTAACCCGTATACTTGCTACTTTGATGAATTCTACTAAGTTCAAAGCCGTTGCCACTGAAAACTGGAAGATGTTACTGATGGAAATGTGTGGAACTTTAGAACGTGAACAATGGTGACCTTTATGAGTGGAGCCACTTGGTCTCAAAATATTGGGAGTCAGTCTGGTGAACTCATAATATTCCCAAGGTTTGTGAACATATTGTTCAGGAGAGTGAGTGAAAATTTCAAGGAGAATGATCGGTCGTCCCCAGAGATTTGCGGCGGAAGTTAAACGAATAAATCCATTTGGTACACGCTACAGCAAGCTGCTGAGATTAAAGAGCAATGAACCTGTGCTATTGGCATGGCGTGATAAGAAACGCAAAGGATTCTTTCTCAGACTGTTAATTGCAGAAGCTGCGGCTGTAAACGAGTGAAAGAAGAGTGGTCAACAATGATCATCAGATGTGCGTTTCAAAAAGAGAATCATGCAATGAGACTGGCTTTTAGTGTTATCCTCAATGAACAACTTACAGTCGACCAAAGCAGATCAAGTCATTCATAGTCTGTTGCAAGCAGAGCTGATCTCACTCAACGACAGTTATTCAAGAGGGCGATATACTGCTGTGTGGGGTTCGATCGGGAGAAACTGGTTATTAAAACAATCCGTTCAAACGGCTTTAATACAGTGGTGCACTAACCATTCACGCCTAATGTGACTGTGGTCAACTGGTAACCATTGCTAAAAAGACTCGCTTTTTTCGCAAAACGTTTATTACTTTCCCACTAGATGGCAACCTCTTTACGGAACTCAGATTTTCGCTCTGATTTTGTTATACTTTAGCCATCTATGCGATACACAGGTTCTATAAATCGTTCTGTCGTTTACCTTTAGCCGTCGGCATTAATCGTTCATGCCTCCATTCGTAGCTTATACGTTAATCATCAGTTGCTTCACTTTATACACACAATTTCGTTGTCACGTCAACCTCGGAAGCACATAAGACTGGCTTAGGAGCGTTCTGCTAATCAACCAATAATTATGTACGTTGTTATGCAGGGAGTTTTTCCTATTTTCATGATACACGTTTCTGTAAGCATATGAAGATTGGGATGGTGGGAATAATGCTTTAAGCTCCAGTTAGCCTCAGGAATAATCGCGTCCGGTTTACTGTTGTTTGTTCGATGTGTTTGATTGTTACTTACCCTTAAATATGTATCTTTCCGGTCGAACTTCTCATGTTGTTTCTAGCCCCGTAGCCACCTAAGGGGCTTAATTTGTTACGTTTCGTGATCCCTAGTTCACATATTCTTCAGCACTAGTGTGCACACCTATTTCGTTGGTTATTAATGACAATAGTGATATATTATGCCAATTCATTGTCGTCTCCACTCACTTCAACTGAAGCTGCCAATCGGCCATTGTGCAGTTTTAGCCCTGATCCGTTTCTGCGTCATTCAGTTTGGTCGCTGGCTATCGGTGGTGCGAGCTTGGTGCTGAGTACTTTTAGTGCGAATCAAACGCTAGTTCAACGCTATCTGTCCTGTCGGAATTTACAAACTGCTCGAAGGTATGTTTTTCTGTTGTGTGCTATCATCCCAAACTTTGGCTACATTAAGAAATACGTGTGCGTAATTGTTTTAGATCAAGTTAATCTTACCGAAATCGGTAATAGCTTAGCATGTATGGTAGTCTTGCTTGCTAGGTTCAGCAGTGTTTGTAATAAGAGATTAGTTAATGTTGGCGGTGCAGTTCGAATAGACGGTACTGTGTTATAGCCTCGTAGTCTGCTTCAGTTGGTGCTTTCCTGCTGTTTTCCTTTTCAGCTGTTCATCACCGGTCTTAATCTTGTGCGTCATGATCTCAGTCTAATTGCCGCGATGCTTTACACCTTCAGACTTACCGCGATGAATTTGTCAAGACGTAAGACTGTGGGAAAATAGTTAGATTTATCTATGATAATCGACATATCGGCGGTAGCACCTCGGCACTTGACGTTGATGCTTGACTGCCATACAGCGGCGACAAAAGCCCTAATTAAAGACGGACAGGAGGAAACTATGGCGAACGCAGTCCCCCTCACATTTTCTATAAGTAGCCTAATTGCAAGTGAGTGCCGCGATATATGTGAAACAGCTTTTTTACGGCATTCATTTTCTCATCCTGTTAAGACAAATCAGAGGAGGAGAGACACAGATTAGCCGCAGAATTTATCGCTCACTCACTTCCGTGCATTCTCAGAATTTGTGTGAGTGAACTTTTGTTCCTAACTACCTGAACCATGCCTCCCTTACTCCACATTGCTTGCAAGCTGATGCTATCCGTGGCGATGTACCACTTCAGAATTTCCCAAGTGGTCATTCAGACTGGAGATTCGGACTAGGGTGACGAACGTATGCATCACGTTTTCGTTTAATGTCATCTATTACTAATCGTGTCACAGTAGATTCAAGCAAGGCATTCCGGTCTGGGCATGCCGTATCACTAGAGAAATATTGGCTGCATCTCAACCAACTCATTTGGTGTTACGGTCTTAACGAGTGATCTCAGAAGTAGTGAGCAGAAGCAGGCGTATGAATGTACTTCAAAGGTTCCTGTCGGTGATGTTATCATTCTGACCGGTTGATGGTACTTGGAGACTTGAAGTAGGTTGGTTATTCAGAAAGTGATGGAACACCTTATAGCCCTAGCTGTACTCCATCAATCGGATTAGATTTCTCATGTAATGGTCGGCAGGCGTGATTGTTTAACTCAAGATTAAGGCTTACGTGTGAGTTGAACGGTAACAAAAGATACTTGAATTGAGTTATCCTAAACAGCCAGATTAGCATCCAAAAACTCGTTAAGTCTCTCCTCCATCTGGGTGCAGTTTATCGAAAGACAAATATCTGCTGGAACGATCGTTCCAAAGTGTCGTTTTCGGACGGTGGTGGCCGGTTTCATGCCTTTCAAAAGTGCTCGTTAGGAAACAGCTGTAGTCTGTGTAGTATTTTACACTTAGCGAAGTTAAATAGAAGCCGGTGCTTTATGATTCAGCGTTCTAAACGAACAAAGTCACTCTGTCTCCTTTTTTACAGCAATGCTATCCACCATTCGCTACATTTTTTT
>QNGE01007333.1:0-23824 GCA_008508345.1 Paragonimus westermani | reverse complement strand
CAAACAAACAGTCTACCTCCGTCACGTCTCACTGTTTTGTACGAATATCCCTGTAGGTTCAGTATGAGCTCCGTCGGAAGGACAAACGGACAACTAGCTGCTTGTATCAAGACGCATGTTCTCCCACGACTGGAAACTCATCTGGAAAGGCCAGATGCCTTTGTGGATGACGGCAGACAGTATTTAGCCTCAGTGGTCGCAAGGTACATATTCAACACAGAACACGGAATCGAGGATTCTGAGGCATTCTCGTTGATGTTTCAAAGCCACCGGAAACGCATACTTCAACTTGCTGGGGCATTCGTTACCAAACCTCACGGTCCTTCTTTCGCGTCGAAGCTGCTGCTGCCCTCGTAGTCGACGTTCCTACAATTTTCATCTGCAGTTTCCACGTTCGTCTGTTTACTCCCTAAAGCCATGAGTTCCGCCCTATGGGATTGTGACTTGTTTGAAATTAACTATTAATTGATCATTACTGGCTCGACAGCAGTGATAGATTTTGTTTGCTAATGGTAAAGAATACGATTGTTATTATAATACGGAACTTCCGTTAGTGGAGTTTAAACTCGGGTTCTCAAGCAGCCTAATGAAAGCATTCGTTGAGAGATGATTCGTTACTGGACGAAATCATGAAATATTAGAATTCATAAACGGTGGAATAACTTAACATCGTTCGGTTTCTAGCTTAACCAACCACTTTAAACGGTAGGCATGGTTGGTGCGGATTCAGCCTTGGTTAAAATAGACTATTCTCAAATCGCCGGTGAGCACATCGCCATTTTTGTTTGTAGCTATACTCGATAACTGTTGCTACTAAGTACTTGTTTCAATTATCATAAAGGTGGAATATTGAACGTGTAAAATATGGCTTTTACTATCAACAGCTATTGAGTTCCAGTAACTGTCTCCAACATCGCTGTCATTAGGCATTCCTGAAGTTGTCGAATTCACTCTGCCGCAAACGAAGAGTATTTCTTCAGGCTAGAAGCGTAAGATGAGACAGTTTTGTTTGCTTCTGATGACACATGCTTTTGTAGATGACGTCCGATACCTGTGCCAAGCTGAACTCTACATTCTTGTTGCTCGTATACCTCCGAAAGGTTGCTAAAGTTTGCCGAATGGATAAACGAAGTTATGGTCTTATCAAGCACATCTTTGACAGATTGAGTCATGTCAAAATGGGGCACACAGTTTGATCAAATGTATTCATGCACACACATGTTGACAAAACACATCAAGACATCAGTCATGTAAAATAACGAAGCATATTAGCACAAACAGCAAATGTCTAAACGTCACTTTGACCAGATCAGATCTATTGACAAGACAAACAACAGTGTCCAAAACTTAGCACTGACCACGTCAGATGACACAAGGCTATACACAATTAATATAATACAATAGTGATTGTTACTTCAATTACTATCTAAATAGGAATTAGGCAAAACGACGAGTCAAAGTACCTTACGAACATCAACTCATAGATTCCGAAAACCTTGTTGAATTGGCAATATGCTTTTGGCGGCTAATTAGCCAGAAGATTGGCTACTTGGAAAATACTTCTCCTGAAGTGATAATCAGAAACTATGTCACTGTTCTTATCTTACTGATTGAAGCCGCTGTAAATCAATTCGGCAAATAATTCTTCCTGTATTGTGTGTTTATCAGGCTGTTGCTCGAACAGTTGGAACAAAGGCCGTGCATCATATCTCTGACTGTTTGTCTTCTAAGCCAAACATATGTATTCTATTGATCCAAATTTGTGCAAGGTGCGTTCAATTTTAAGATGTACAAGACAGGAATATTGGTTCAGCTAAAACCAACGGTAAAACTGGAATCCTTCCATGTAGTGGGTTTTCTACTGATCACCTATTTTGGGTACTACGAGTATAGGCTTGTTAAACTTTTGAAGTATGGGCTATTGTATGGCGGAAACAGGTTTTAATTTTTGGCCGAATCACTTCACCGACATTTGGTCCATAAATGGGGTTTAATGTCACCTTTAGAGATGCACAATCATTTTTGAATAAGAGGTATCTTAAAAAAACCACTTCTAAACGGATGTGAAAATGAAGAGTGGAAGTAGAAATGAGTTTTGCTTTGAACGACCACTTCTGTGTTGTGAGATTAAGTGGGAACTTCCGTCGAGGATTGTTATTTGGTCAGGATTTGTTTAAAATTTATGCCCGAGTAATGGGTGCATCTCACAAAATTGTAACAACAGTTTGAATGTATTTTGAAGTAATGAGAAACTAGCCGTTTTGTTTAATTGTAAGTTTAGTGAAGAATATTTTCACGTAACCCTAACTTCCTATCTAATTGCCGAAAATGTTGTAGTACAGTAAAACGGCAAGTTGTTAAAGGCCTGCTCAGCTCAGTGCAAGTATTTTTTGAAGATATAGTTTACTGACTCTCGTGAATTCATTTTAGTCGCAGTTAGCCAAATACATGAATTCCAAACAAATCTTCCGTTTTTCAAAGACTATCAATGGAAGAAGTTCGGTGTAAAAATAATCCGTCTTGCTAAGCATAGCGCAGGTTAGAGATTAATTCAGTTGTTCAGGTTACTACTAAATTACGTAACTCCACATATATATATGTGTAGACAAATTCGCACAAATTCACTTCGGATTTAATGGACAGAAAAAGTTGGTCTAGTAGGCATTCAACTCTAATCGGTGTGTGCTCCTAATTACCGTCCGCGCGAGGCATTTTTTTATACCTCCACCAGTGTGCTATTAACTATGAATATTTAGAGTGATAATGGTGCTCATTGTGTAAGTAAGCCTTTTTCAGTCCAAAACAACCTGAACACTCGGAAATTGTCCAGTAATAAACTTTACAATTGACCTATTGGCTTAACATGAGCATCAATCACAGTTGAGATGTCTAGAAAATACGATTCGTGCTGTTGTGTAATTTGACTGAAACTACTTGAAACAATAATGACGTACACACACGTAACACACACAGGTATATATATATATAACTTACTGTCTGCCTGGAAACCCTCTGTTCGATTTAAACAGCAGAACTTATTGTAAGACACAAATGGCGATACCCCTAGTGAACCCGGAAACTAACTGATATCTCACCTGAGACCGGCCATATACAGATGAACTTTGAAGTCAATCACTGCAACGTGTGTGTTTCTATTTAATTACTGATTCTAGGTCAGTGGACCTCAGCGGAGTTACAGTCGGGGTTCATAGCTTAGTAGCTTACACCTAATTTGAGAGGAGGGTGGCATTAGATAAAAAAAAAGAGAAACAAGGTGAATTTACAGATGATTTGTGAGTGCTATGACTTGATTGACTATTCTTGTTGATTCAGAACACCACACATTACAGTAGTGGCTGTTCATTGGTCGGTAACAGATATTCGGTGTGGAAAGTCAATGAGCGATGATGGCTGTCATTCCTAAACTGATAATTTACCATTTGGATCCGATATTCGTCTTTTTTTGATAGAAGAGGATGGCTGTTTGACAGACTGTTCGGGATGAGATGTGTTTAGAGACTGTTTATCACCGAATTGTGATCATTGCAATGGGTCTGGAGACTTGATTTCCTATGAAGCTTGCTGGAGTCTCACAAGTTATCATTTCAACATGAAGTGAAATGTAAATAAAGGCATTCTGTTGCTTCCATATATTAAGATTTCTTATGGGCTGTGACCATTCCGCTTACAAATTGTTTACTTCAACTACACGCGTACTTAAATAACTTGCTATTGCGAACCTGGGTCTCTATTATGGTTAGTCTCTTCGTTAACTTGGCATTTTACCGGAGTAACCTAGTTTTTAAAAAATATAGTGATCCACAAATCACTCACGTGGCACCTGAAACTGATCCTTTGGGGACAGTGTGAAAATGCTTCAGGGAGTTACGTGAAATCTGAAGGAAGCTGGCTAGATATGCTTCAGATTTCTGTAATGAAAAGTTCCAGACTGTTTCCGAGTGACTTCCTATCTGAGTTCTGTGGGCCTTTCCTACTGGTGACCAGTAAGCAAAATGTTTCTGAACACGTTTACTGCTGCCTGATTTGCAATTTAGGAGAAGACCTGATTGTGGGGTCACCGATTGAAGCTAACAGGACAATTACTGTCTCTCTTGAGGCGATCTGGCAACCTCAGCAACATTTACCAGCAAATGTGATTGAGTCTTTACGTAAGATGTTTCAATTATACCTGATATCGGGTTACTGGAAAAATGCTGAACTCAGTTACTTTATGAAATCTTGGTTGGTGTTCTAATTCCGGTTGGCTTGATGGGTTCTAGCAAGATCGAAACTGGAGTCCAGTGCTTTCGTTCTAAACAGGGTGAGTAGAAAGTTAATGGGAATGCAATATCTACGATCGGTTGTATATGATAATCAATTTATATACGCCGAAATTCTGTACGATTAAACAAAAACAAAATTTCCTGAGATCCCTGAGATAAAGGTTGACCTTTCCTCCCACTTATATGATAACAGTGGGCTATAACTTGGATACAGGAAGACATACCACTGTTAGTAGAGTAGATCGAACTGACCGTGTTCACTTTTACTTAGCGTGTGCCGATTTTATAGCCTGATTGAATAATTTCTGAAGAACGAGCAGGATTCGATAAAGATGTTTACAGGGAGTGGTTCATTCTGTTATGTTTCACTGCGAATGGGCCAGGCACTGTAGATCTGGTTGGGATCTCCGATTACCACCATGGTGGTTCGTTGAATCGGTTGTTGGCAATGTTTTAACGAGCTTTGTGGCAGGAATGCTGCCCTTGTTTGGCTTAGTTGACAACAAAGTAAGCGCGGTCAATGGAACAGAGCATTAATCCTCTGTTGTTCTTTGCAGTGGTTTTTGAAGTAACTCACGTCCGGTTTACTAATGACATTGCATTCTACCATCCGGTTACCGACGAGATGGCGTAGATATGTTGGCCACCCTACAAACTGATATGAGTAGTTCACGCGTTGAAAACTAATTAAATGAACACCAGAGTCCACTACAGAGTTTTTAAACTGTCTACAGTAAGCATTAACTATCTTGACGCATAACAAGAGTATGAAACGAGTGATATGATGGTGTACACATCAAATTACCTAGTAAAACTTTCTAAGCTGATCAACATGCAGGTATTACTCAAATAGGGTAGTTTTAATCTAAAACTATTTGACGTGTTTACATTCGATGGTTTTTAAAATAGTAATCACAACCCTGAATTCTGAGCAGTTTTCAGTGAACCGTGCAAGGTAATCGTTGCGTAACAAATCTAGAAAGAATTGTAGCTTGCTTTAAAAATCATATACTGTTAAAATTTAGCATACTAATCGAACCAGTCATGTGAACAGATCACATTCGTGTATGGTGGGCGCAAGGCACCAGAAATGCAGATACTATGCATTCCATGTAGACTTTCCAATAGTTTGTTTGAACGCCAAACCGTCGAATTGTTCCAGTCACTTAATGACCAAAAACAAGGGTTCATTGCTTATCTTTGATTTTTATGATAAAAAGTTCATCTTAGTGTACGGAGATCTAAAAACTTGGAGTTTGTTGTTCGTCGTCGGTTCTGTCACATGCGATTGGACCAGCCTTCTTTTCAACCTCCTCCATCATCCTGTGTTTTGAATGCACCCAAAACCATACATATCATACAACAAGCCACAGATAGCTATCCATTGCAATTAACATAGTCAAATACACCTTATTTTTTCACCTACACCCCTTCGCAACCTACACTAGTAAACGATCCTAGTAACTAGTAAGAATTATCATTAAAATGTAACCAAAATGTCGCTTCATTGAAACTCGGTTTTTCAATTTTCCAGGCGCAATAAAGATATCAATTATTTCAAGTTTCTGTTATGTAAACGCAAATTTCTACCAATGTAAGACCTTTATAATTTATGAACAACTGTACATAAAAATTTCCTTGAAGCCGTCTGAAATTTCATTGATCTTGTTTACAACTTCACAGTATGTTAATCGTGTGATGACAGAACGAGCGGTTAGTGGAAGTGCATAGCATCAGTTGAATGTTCAGTAATTCGCTAGGAAGAATGCACAGAAGAAGAGAACTTTGGTTTAGAAAGCATTTTCACAGAATACAAAGTGTATTCGCATCATGCATATACCTTCAAGAAACGAAAATACAGGAAATGTGAAAGGAAAACTATCTTTAAGTGAGTTCTATTTTCCAGGTAATACGTCAGTCATATCGGACCCCATTCTGGTTGGCTACGCATTATATGTAACAAGTATCAATACAGTGTGTAAAATCGATGAGCTGAGAGGTGAAGCGCAGTGGTGGTGCAAATGTGAAAACAAGTAAGAGTAACTTAGCCGTGGTAAATTGGATATTTCTGTTGTCATAATGTCTGGCATTGGTCGCTTTCATGATAAACGAGTAGCTTGGCAGCTTGTGACAACAGTAGAAAAGTGTAATGCAAAGTTTACGCTTGCTGTATACTAAAGTCTGTGTTCACCGCTGATTTTTCTCACTCTGATTATATCACGTTCACCACGTAATCGTACCTTACCACAATAGCATGTGCTGTATGATGTAATGCTACCAGCTCGCGGTTTCTTACTCTGTCAATTTGGACGTTAAATAAATATAATCGTTGGTCTTTTTTTTCGTTCATTGACTGTGTAATCGTCCCAACAGGCTGTGAGAGGTGTCGGTTATTACATGTTCATTTAGATAGCCCACAATTCTTGATGTGGCTGCAGAATTATTCTACAGCACCTCTCTATTTTGTGAAGTTGTCTTACTCTTTATGTCTTGCTAATATTAATCGGTTTTATGACAGAATAAACTGGTCCTCTCAAAGAAGGCAACTATTTTAGACAAACACAGTTTTTTGGAAAAATGTCTTCAAAATTGCAGTAAGTGAATTAAAAAGAACATCTCATCAACTTACTGCTTTCTAATGACAGAAATAAATCAAATACTGCGACTTCAAATATAATGGCATTATGCTTTTGTAATTAATTTTTCGCATAACGTGACGGCAAACCTGGTTTTGTTCTAGTATGAGGCAAATGGTTGTGAACAAATTTCCTACCTCTCTTTAGTGAACTTATGGAAATTTATTTGGTAAGGTGGTAAACAGATAAGCACCGCAATCTTGCATTCTCTGACGTCATCATGTTGGATTACATTCGACTGCAAAATTTTCATGTGAATAAAGGTTCAGGGTACTAAGCAAAAACCATTTTTTGGACAAGCGCTCCAACGAAACGCATTATTCGGCAGTTATCTTCCATAAAACTGAAGTCGATTTATACAAACTACTTCATTCTACGATCCGCAAGAACAAGTGCTTGTATTTTGCACATGATTAAGTCAGAATAAGAGGAAACTGTTTGATCAACTTAAAAATACCTAGTATGAATCTATGTCAAATCATATTATATCCAGCTAAATGATTATCAGATTAGGAAGGAAAACAAGCCACAACTGAATGACATACCTCACTTAATCAAAATCGTCATTCATTTTATCAGTCAACTGCATTTTTACCGGCGGAAACGTGAACCGCAGTCATAAAATGCCCTCTGAACTAATTATTGCTTCAGACGTGCACTGAATGAAACATGAGCCAATACAACCTATTAGGTAGGCAAATAAACGAACCAGTTCATTATGACATATTTAACCAGAGGGCACATTATATTGTACCATTAACTGCAAATGCTTGGACCCATTTGTAACATGTGATATAAAAGAAAACCATCCAGCTTTAACTTCCTTCACGACAAATATAAGTAAAACGCACGGTTTTTCGTAGAATAAGTTGATAAGCAACAATGAGCTATTTTGTTTATCGATGTTTTTGGTGGCAAATTGGGGGCTTTGATAAAATAAACATTTTTATCCCATATATCACGGTTTTTCAAAAAAACACTCGGTTCGCCACCCTGGACGTTTCAAAATTTCTCACCTGCCATTAATTCTAGCAAGGTTTACAGGAGTAACACAGAACGCACAATATCACAACCTCCATGTTATTCATCTCAATATATGATATCCGACATTAACAAACAGTCCAAATATAAAATCGAGGACATGATTGCACCACAACTCAATCGTTCGTGTGCATACATCAGCGAAGTCCACACACTTGGAAGCGTGGGTACCGCGCAACCCCATTTTTAACAGAGAGGTAGACGA
Organism: Paragonimus westermani; assembly: GCA_008508345.1. Classification (NCBI taxonomy): domain Eukaryota; kingdom Metazoa; phylum Platyhelminthes; class Trematoda; order Plagiorchiida; family Troglotrematidae; genus Paragonimus; species Paragonimus westermani. The sequence goes on along the minus strand of QNGE01007333.1, from coordinate 15,659 downwards.
GCAGTTGTCAGCTAGAAGACTGGAAAATACCTGTTTTCACTTAATTTGTATGAACGACAAAAATCGCATCCTCGAACTACATATATTGCAAAACCTCACTTATAAGCTTACAAGGAGAGCCCAGTTTGCTCGTGGTGGGAAACAGTTATCTACCCGAAGTAAACCAGGTCCAGTATTCAGCACCCGGAGAGGGTCTCGTGGTTTGTCCAGTAGGACAAAAGCTACTTGAAGGTAGACAAGTTAGTATCGTGTATCTTTTAGCTGAGGATCGATGGAGTCTGTAAATTTAGTTAGAGGTTAGGAACACTGGAAAAAATGTGCAGAAACCCAGTCTTATTTAAAATGATTAGGCCCTTGAATTCTTCAGTTCGTTCGAAAACAACGATTGAAGTCATGAGTACAAAAATGTGACGGACAAGTCTTGTTTTCTGTGTTTGATCATCAGACTAATTGCACCACAATAACTATGACAATTGCAACCAGGGTGAACCAGAAAGTCAGTCAGTAGGGGTTATGGGTGACGTACTTGTTGCCGACTGCGCAATCACCGTTTCAAATCGTGGGCTTGACTGATTGTGGGCCGAGGGAGATTAAGTGTCCGCACGAAGTTCTTCTGAGGGCACAGGTCAGGGTTGTGGAATCGGATACTAATGACCTCGGTAACCGCCACCATTCGGAATCTCACCATTTTTGACCGATCCCATGACACTCGGTAGACAATCCGAAAAGCATCTTTCTTACTGACTAATCCGAAAAGCATCTTTCTTACTGACAGAATGAGTGGAGTCCGCAAGTGAGCAACAGTCGCGTTTGAAACCGTTTTAATCACATCACTGTTCAACCACATAGGATGGTGTTCACGCAATTTGTCCGACAATTGCCTTGTGGTACGACCAATCTATGATGCTCGACAAGAGCAAACAAATGAGTACACACAATACCTGGTTGTAGAACATGGAAGTTTGTGTTTGAGTTGTGATATGCTAACGGGTGTTGAACGGCAAGGTAGGTTGTTTCGACTGACCTCATTAGCTTTCTGGAGATAGTTTCGACTATGGGATCTCCCTTGAAAGGAAGACCAATAAACGCAATTTTCCTATTTACAGAGGGTGGCTTAAGTTTCAACTCTACCGCCTCCATCGTCTTCTGAGTTAAACCCACTGGGTAGCCATTCTGCATGAACATTTCTTACAGAAAGTCTAGCTCAGCTTAAGTGTCAAGGATGCAGATCTTTAACGTTCTACCTGTCAGGCATCTTATGAGGTTTTGCTTTTGATTTACCGGAAAGAAACTGCCAAAGTGGACGTACGGGCCATTTCAAGTCTGTTTTCCGTACAAATTTCGTTGGATTAAACCACCTTCTCTTCTCACTATGGCAAAATCCGGGAAATTTATTTGACGACACTGCTGTTCATAAGTTGTATTTTGCAGTACAGTTCCTGTGCGTACGGTAGGCGTTGGTTGCGTTACTACCCCTCTAATTTTCTTCCAACTTCCTCTTTTGCAGTTTTCCGACAGCTGTTTCTCTGAAATTAAAAAATCTCTGGGCTTGTTTTTTCCTTCCAAACTGTCCAATACAATTAGGTATACATGAACATTGCACCTTCCTTTAATCTGTAATTTCCACATAAATCCTGATAATTTGTCATAGTTTTACAAAATAATGCGGTGTATGCACCACGTGCCTAGAGATAAAAACCCACCAAAATTCAGCGCCTGCTGTTCTGATGGTAGGATGTGTTGTCAGTATTCGAACAGCACGTTTACCCGACGAGTAGTAACAATAACGAAACCGGTGATTTCGATTACAACACTCCTGAGGAAGGCCACCTCGTGTGACCAGTTTGAGATGCAAGATTGTTCATGAACTTGTAAAAATATCTTTTCTTGATGGGTGCACACAGCAAGGTCGATATCTTTATCAGTTCCTCCGGCCCTTAAGGAAGAACAAACTCAAGATGACCAACAATAACCTCAGACTTCATCGTTTAGCGTACGGCCGAAAGCACCAAGCACTTAGGAATTCAATTTGAACTGTATGACGGAGCGTGCTGTTATGTTGTTGGTGCCGTTTTAGTTTCTGTTTGTGTAAATCGTGTGCATGGTTTACTGAGACTTTGACTCATGCCCGTTGGTGTTGTTTCCTGTTGCAGAACTGTTGTTGGAACCCCTACTTCGGAAGAACGCTGTCCCCAGATTTCTCCATGTTGTCCCAGAAGCAATCAGTACGTTTTAGGGGCATCAGAGTAGGAAAGGCTGGCTTACATTTTACAGCCGTGATACGCATAAAACATCTGAGGAATTTCAACTTCCATAGTAGTCTTCGACTGTGAAGTATTTAAGCGTTACTGGTCATGTGGTTTGCTCTGTCAGTTCGTTCCTCATCATAGTTTGGAATCGCAATATCAAGGTTTGGGCGTTGTAAATCAAGCTCCACACATCAACCGTCAGTTGGCAGGAGATGCCGACACAAACATTCTCGTTGTCGTGACACTGAAACTGTTTTTCCAGCGCTGATGTGCACCTGTGTGCCTTGCGTTCATTTCACTGTTTTGTTCGCATACGACTGGTGAAAATAGGCAAGGCGTGTTTTCCTCCCGTACAGATGAACATAAAACGTAGTTGCATAAAACTGAATAGATTATGGTCAGTGGCAACAAGAGTAACAATAATCAACTTCTTCCAGACGCAAAATTTCTATTCCAGACAGGAAGGGCATTGTATATCTGTGAAATTTGATCGGTCTATAAACATAACAACGTTCAAGGAAACTTCTCCCTGTAAAAATTCTGTCAGGATGGAATCATGTTCATGATTAAGACAGAGGATTAATCAAAAAAGTTGATGGTAACCTAGAACAGTATGTGCCACCCAATAGTTAGCATACTGTCAGATGACATTCATTTGAAGTTTGCTGTGCCGACTATGTAATCTTTATAAATTTCTGTTGGACCTCTCATTGAGGTGGCTGTTGAGAATATCCATGGACCTTCTGAATTTACGCAGAGAAAACAAATACCAGAGTTGTCATCACTTCTTCAAGCAGTCTGTACTGTACACCCAACACCGCTCTATGTGTTTAGTGTCATATTTTTGTATATTGACTGTCACTGTCAATAGGAGCCAACACAACTCACCGAAGCAACATCACAGCAAGCCACACTGCTCACCCTCAGCTGAGTCAATTTCAATTTATTGTCGAAGGAATGAAAAGGAGACATCCTACACGCTAACTCTGAACTTGGGCCATCATTTAAGTGCCTTTTTCAAAGGTTTCAGTGACCACTTTGTGTCTTGACTTGGGTCGGAATAAACTCACTCAGACTTACCAACCTAGGTCCTTGCACAGGCCCACAAAGTTCATTGTGGCCAATGTACTGTTCCTTTGATTTAATGAGCGAAGTTAAGTTGAACGATTCTCCACTTTCAGTTCATTGGAACACAACTTAAGCTGAGTTCGTACACGATGTGTTCATCAGCAATGAGCCTGCCAAAAAAAGTGGACATTATTTATAAGTGGATGTATAGACAGTAGTGAATAGTCTTGTGGCGAATTTGCAAACGGGCTGAATTTTATAACCAACAAAACCACTGCATTGCTTCTTCTTGTACGGGTTAAGCCCACTTCATTATCAAAATCTGCTTTGTGTCTCTTTTAGGAAAGTTTATTCTCTCTTGTCAGAGACAAAGAATATATCCCGGAAATATTTTCGTCGCAACAAAATTGTCTTCGTCCCCTTTCAAGAAGGTCGTTCTCAATTCCTATTTGTTGTATGGTCCTTCGTAGAACCGAGTGAATTCGAATACTTTTTATTGAAACCCGAACAACAAATCTTTCGGAGTAACAGTCCACACATTTTTATCATTCACGGACAGACAAAATTGATTTCAGACAGTGAAACGGGAGCTACCCAAAGCTAAACTATGAACAAAACACCAACATGAGCAGATAATTCACGGAATGGAAGACCACACCACCACCAAATTCAAGCTTACCAGGAAGGCTTGTGACATTTGACTGGTAAAGTAGAAACAACCTTGAGGATACTTTTCTGGTTGCACTGACAATTTCAAAGAAGCATTATAAACATTTAATGTGTAAATTTGTTTGATATTTTCCCTCCACGTTTTGTATAGGTTGTCGGTCCATTCAGTGGTTTTCCAGTCATTTTAGAAGATGCTTAGTTATCATTTTGAAGTTGTTCACAATACACTTATATGCACATTTGTTTGAACGGTATGATATTACAAACGCTAGTTTTTTTCATAGTTGAGAACACAAATGCAGCTCAGATATAGCGTATTAGACACAAATTTTGTCACCGTGAATTTTTGATAGGGTTGTGTTGTCTTTGTTGTTGAAGTTGCTAAAGAATCATTTGAAAACTGGAAATTGGAGAAAGTTTTAGCGCGTATCCTTGTTGTCACTTTTTTGGATAAAGTAAGACGTTTGCATTTCAAAATAACTTCTACCAGATGTTCTTTAAGTCACAATCTACTTGTAGGCTTATTCAATTTTAACGGTAGATATTCACTCCTGGGTAACCTCCATACAGCGGTAAAAACTTTTCTGTCAATTTCTTTCATACAAAAAGAAAAAGATCATTGACTTAAAAAACGGCACCAAGTTCAAGCATGCATGACACAAATGAAGTTACCTGTTGTGTTATCCAGTTTGTCGGTGGATGAAACGCGATTTCGTCAAGTCCTTTTTTTTTAAACAGCTTACGGTTGTGAAAGGCCACATTGGGAAAAATGCTAAATTTTGCCTAGTTTTAAAAATTGTCTAGGCCTGCTGATTGCGGAAAAAAGTCTCTTGGCCCGTAAGATGAGGAGATGCCGGATTATCTCTGTGTGGTGAGCTACGAACAGGGAGGAAATCGGTCGTGAAGCGCCGTTCTGGAGGCAAGCGTTACGGTACTGTACACTTCTTGCATGCCTTTGATCATATTTAATGTTGCAACAGGTACACACTCACACTTACATGTACACAACATCTCACCGGATCATGGGAAGTATATCAGCGTATAATATCACCTGGGAATTGTTAGAATCAGCTCGAACACCTACGCGTAGCCGAGTAAACTAGTGAACTCAACTCGTCATCAATCTGAGTTTGTGTACGGCTTTAGAAAGCTGATTTAAATAGGGTGTGGTGTGTGTGTGGATGTATGTTTAAGTTGAGGCTCAACCCTTAGTCCATCGACCGGCCAAAATAACTGAAGGTTGTGAGGTAAGTAAGATGTGGTAGGTTAATTCTACTCTCAAAACATCTGAAAACTGTTTGACTGAATACTTGTGAATATGCCGCTCACAATATAAGACGAATTATATATTATTTTGTGAGAAAAAGCTCAACCGGTGAACTTGAACCCAGATAGGGAATCCCAAAGGTGAATTGCTTGAAATCTTGGAGTCTGCAAGACCACGAATACGGCAGTGTTCACATAGAGGAGGAAACGAAAGGAAGATGGGTTAACGAAGTGTAAATTAACAATGCCAAATCTTATGTTGATAAGCACCAAACGTTTCCAATACACATATGCACGTGGTTTACATCGGCGCGGTTTCAAGAATGTGACGGTTTCCTAAAACCAGGAGAAATTAATAGCCAAAAAGTTTCTCGTGAACTGAACTCTAGAAATATTCATGTCAGCGAATTCTAGATGTTTCACTTACCAAATGTCAAACGCTAAATGAACAGTAAATTTACAATTTATCCCTAAAGATAAACAGCAGATTAAGTTACAAGGGATTTGTTTCTGATGTAAAGGTTCTGTGTATCGGCCAAGGTTACCGGTTTGTCATCCTTGTCAGTGTTAACATTGTTACTAATGAAAAATTTATTACACAAACTAAACCTTATTGTGTATCACCTATAGGTCTACCTGTGTTTTTGGAAAGCTCCATGAGTTTTCCACATATCACTTCCAGTTTGTTGCCAACTGTGACGGTACTTTAGTAAGAGATAACAGAAATCAGAATAGCAGAAAGTACAGTGTTAGCTGATCCACTTTCACAACTGTTTGATGGCCTGATATGGGATTATCAGTTTGAGTAAAGTAGGAAACTCCATCTCGACTGGTCATATCTTCAGCTATGGCAGCTTTGGATATGCCCCGTGGTTGGGCTCTGTTCATGTACATGAGGACGTTTAGTGGGGTTCATCAACAAATTATCCAACACAGATATTGAATATGTCGAGACAGTAGTTTAAGTAATCGACATTACGATATGCGAGCTAAATTACTGATGTATTAAGCCTGGTTTATTGTCCGCATAAAGAGATTACCTGTGCTGCGATTAGAATTACACAATTGAGATCCAGAAACTCAGAAAACTGTCAACATTTGGGTTCGTATAATCTCTTGCTAATTACTAGTTATGTGATAGGAAAACTGGAAACAGTAAATAGGGCCAGACAAATCGAGCGAAATTACACTGAAGCAATTTTTATATGCGTCACAACTGGAAAATGCAGTTATGGCACAGCCTACCAAACTAGTTTTTAATAAGATACAGGACGCCAAAAACGCAAAAAGCTTGCCAGTTTGTGTTGAAATTGTGACAGCTGGTTAGTGTCAAAGAATCGAGTCAATTCACGGACCAAGAATGTTACCACGTAGCTGACCGAAATATCGCAGTAAAATCTCGTTACTGACTAATTGCTGAATCAGTCTGATAGTGCATAGATATCTTGTTGTAACAAATTTTGCGACTGAACATACGAAACAAAGCCTTAGTTGTTATCAAGGAAACTGTGGTAAAGTGGAACAAGTCAAATTATATTGGTCAACTGATGAGACGGAGAACTTTAAGCTGATTGGTTAATAAACAAAGACCAGAAACGCTGATGGATTAACTGTACAGTCTTAAAACGTTTTCATAGCACTGAGCCCAAAATTAGCTACTACAATTTGTGGAGGTTGGTTGCAAGTGATCCGGGTCCAGACCGATAGTGTTCGGTTCATATAGAATGAGATTCACTTCTAGTGAATTAACAATCATCTACTTTCAACACATTATCACTTGTTTGAGTGTCCAGACAATGTTAGATTTCCAGCCACTCAATTTGAGTCCTTGTGTTGAACGAGGTGGTGATACGTACTGCCAACAACATGTACTACACAGCTTTTGTGCCAACAAATCCAATGAGTGCATGTGTTCATTTGGTCACGTGGCTATCTACGAACATGGTTCTTCTTTCACTTGCAAACCACGTGAGTATGTTTGGGAATTTTAAAAACCTTCTGCTTTCCATATACTCAACTCAGAAGGTTCAAGGTAATGTTTGTAAATATGAACTCTCCAAGAACAGTACTGTTTAACTCTCTTGTCGAATTGTTGTCAAGATGATGATGTCACGGTTAGTTGAAGCATAGTTCATTACTGACTCAGGGATATTCACGGTGGTAATTTCTTTTTCTGTACAGTAAATTGAAAACTGTAGGCAAAAATTCCGCCTTACTGTGTCAGCCTCTTTGTTGTCTCAAATATTTAGCCTCACTATCGTCAGACCAAATGTTGAATGACATAACAGTGTGTGAATATATTATTTATGCTAAAAGTGAGTACGCATAACTAACATTACTTAGCATAAGACTGAATTTTTATTGAAATCTGACAAACTGCGCTTGACGTGCTAAACAAAGCAATCCAGAAGTAAGCCACTCATTGTTCAGAAAACGTAGTGGATTTTGTAATCCTAACTTGGTTGATTGTGGTGTCGTAAAATAAACGGTGGAAGAGGGTACCTCAGCGGTAGCTGAACAGTACACACAAAAGAACATAAGTGAACGTTCAGATGTGATAATTCAACAACAATTGATGTGAATTCACTGGTTCTGTAATCATTCACGATTGTATTATGATGGTGTTAACCGCGATCAAATTTTACTTGTGGAAGGGTTGTGTACTATTGCTACGCTCTAACTAGAGCAAAACATCAAGCTGTGAACTAATTCTGGAGAGAAGCTGGATGTAAATTTGCAGTTGTACGCAAAATATTCAGTTCACTAGAGGAACTGTCAAGTTTGTGGATAAAGCTAGCCAGTAGGGACACTATCGAAACCTTCATATAACAATCCACTTGTGTGAGCTTGTATATAATCCATTCCTCTAATTACTAAAGTTGACTTAGTGAAGGAACCACTAAACCGAAATTCACCAGAATTCACAGATGAATTGATTCACCATGTTCAGTTGTGGAGATTTCACTTTTTCAACCCCTCAAGTGTTACAAGAAGCGGACATCAGCTGCTGAATTCGCTATTTGTAATGTGAGATTCGTGGAAACCATGGCTGGCAAATCCTTGAAAACAAACATGAATAACCATGAACCAACTGTCAAAAAGTGTCCATCTGAAAAGCCTCGGAAACGTCCCACCTACAGTTCAAGAAAACCTGCTTTTAAAGTCATACGAGTTAAACGCATCTTCAAGTTTGTTCGCCAATGCATCACAGAACCTGTAATATCTAAATTGTCTGTCATTGTCGTGACACTAGTATGATGCAACATTCTTTTGAGTTAAATGACTGATGATACATGCATAAACGATGCCAAAGTCCTACGATGAGGAGTGGATGAATTTGATCCATCGGTTTTACATTGTTGAAGTGCTCCAGCCGTAAGACATCACGTTATAATTGTGGAAACAATATGTTACGATTCGGTGTTCCCACAAAAACTTTTTTATGTTCCGTGAATGTTTGTAAAATTAACTTGATATGAACGGCCAGTTAACGATCTAAAACTGCCTTGAACAGCACACTTAGAAGCCGTGCACAGAAATCATCAAGCTCCATTGGAGGTTAGATTACAGCGGTAAATGTCGGTTTATTTTTACTAGTGCGTTCAGCTGGCTCATTTGAAGCAGTTTATTCCCCCGATGAACTTCAGTAAAACGATGATAAGGCAAAAATCATGTCATTTCCTCCCGACTAACATTTCGTACATTCTGATCACACGTGGACACGTAACTAATTTCAAACTAATCAACATTTCACGGGGCGAAAGCACTAGCTTGGAGGATGAAATAGACGGACACAAAATCAGAAAATCAAAATTTTGGGAGTATCGACTAGGAGGGTAGCAGCAGCGTCAACACAAGTTGTTTCTGAACACACGGAGAATGTACCAGCACGTTTGGTAGATGTAGCCCCAACAAAATGGGATATTTATTCCTGATTGCTCCAAAATTTCGTCAGGAACTCTGGCTCTGTTTCGTTTGGATTACAGATCTTGCGAGTAATAAAAACAGCGAAATGCGACAGAGGTAGACTGTTTGTTTGCAGCTGAAGAGATTGCTAGATTTCTGTTTCACTGTACTATAAACAGATACACAGAGTTATACGCCTCCTCGTCATTGTTGACCAGCTGTCCCACACAAACGAGACCTCGAAATACAACACCCTCCTCAGCATTGTCGTCACGCCCACTATCGAGGCAATGTGGCTGCTGTATTTTCTAACAAATTGCACGGAACACTCGTTGACCTGCAGAGTGTCCGTCAGTAAGCTTAACTCTGGCTGTGGATTGTCTTCTATGCAAATCCTCCCCGCTCAGTGGAGTCGCATCCTGACTAGGCTTCTCTCATACTGCGCCGCGCAGAAGTTTTCGAGATGCACACACTGTCTTGCCTGAGTAGGCCTCGTTCAGGTGGTTCTCCCTGTCCTGTCATCTGACCTCCGAGTGACTAGGATGTCCATGTGCGGAAGACAGTCATTCGCTTCGTTCTCTCTCATTAGTTTTAAGTTCGGATGGGCTTGGTTCATATCCAACAACAACAACAACTCGAACTATCAAAAACGGCTAGTACATCATCCACGTAATGTTTGTGCAACATCGGTTTCGACTGGCCTTCGCATAATGTGGATTCCACGCTAGTCCTGAGGGAGCTCGTTCGAAGTGGATCCAGCGGACCAACCATTGCAAGCCCGTCCGCCTATTCAGAACTATACGTCTGGATGTTGAATACTGGGTCTTGATGTCCAGATCCAGATACTCGCTATTAATCTCATAGGATCAGTTTCTCAATCACGCCGTTCTCAGTATGGTTAACGCAAATTCGTTGGTCAATTCTCCCTTAACCGTATCGTTGTCCCATCGAAAGTGTATCAGTGATTTGACTAGTTGTGGAGAGGTGATGTCGGATGCGTTGTTGTCTGTAGATATTTGAGCAAGAACCGACATTTTTCATTAATCAAATCGCACTTGACCTGTTTATAACTGGCAATCTATTTTTCAGTCCTGAGTCAAATGCCACGTGATTCGTACCATCGTTGTTGTTCGTGTGCTCATCAGGCGTGTTCGTTGGTCTGACCCATCTGAGATTTGTTCAGGCGACGAGTTATGATGTTTTGCCAGTGTTTACTGGTTTGGTAATTACTGAATATTTTGCAAGTAATAGTTGGAAGCGTTTATTGCAGAACTATTTCTGAACGGGACCGTATCAGACCGCATAACAACCTTGTGCATGCTGAACTCCCAAACTTTCATATTTAATGTGGTTATGGCCAAACTATTTAAACACAATGTTAATTGGGATCTCTTTCTATCTATACCATATATAGTCTTTTGCTACTTCCGCTTATGAGATATTACATCATACGTTTAACACAATGAAATTGTAAACAGCTTCACTTGATGTGAATAAATAATCTTTATTTATTTCTCATTTCATCAAGGCTGTTTTGTATTGCTACGAAATTACACAGTAATCTATTTTTTTTCTGTGCTTGCTCTATTTCTATCCCTGATACTCTCAGTTCTGACTGATCTGGTTTGTCGCAAGGCTGCTGACTGTATGCACGTCACTCGCAGCGTGTGTCATCCGGGTATTGGGTTGTGCATCTGCCCGAGTGGATATGTGTTTGTTCCTGGATTTGGTGGATGCTGTAAGTGTAAAACCTACATTCAGCTTGCTGTTGCAAACCAAACTGCTATTCATATGCTTGCTAAAATTAGTTATTTCGGGAGTAAACTTAGTGTTGGTGATTGTGGTTGTCACCTTATCAGTCGAGTGCAATCAGTGCTCGATAGGTGAGCTAGAAAAATACCTTATCATTTAATCCGCCAGCCGTATTTGTAGTGAAACTCAGTTTGGTACGAAACGATCGTCACTCTAACTTTATTGTATGTATACTAACTAGCCAGAAACTTTCTGATTGATATAAATTGCACAGGAAGCCTTACCACAACAATGCTGGCAGATTACAAATGCTGGGAAGATGTCAGACAAGAAAAGGTGGTAGTAATGAGAGAGCAGGTTAACGCAGAAATGGCAAAAAATGTGTTGCATTTTAGGACATGCGAACGACACTTTTGGGCGGATAGTTTTCGTTTGGAGCCGCTAATCACGGCCACTCCACGTATACTTAAGAAGTGTGAATTAGTGTAAAGCGGTATAATCCATGATGCCAAATTTTAACTAATCTGATAACAATGGGCAAGCTGCACTCGTAGATTTACAGGTTCGCGGGTTTGAGGGCGCCCAAGGTGATGAAAAGAAACAGTGCAAACAGGTTCTGAATGTGCGTTGACACATTATTCTTTGTCCTAGATTCTTAGTGTCTGTTACCTGTTGTCATTTGGAAACATCGACGGATAGTTACTGTGTAAGTAAACGCAAAGGCAACTTATGAATTCAACCTAAGACAGTAATTTACAGAGAATGAAACACTTTCAAAAAAGTGCTAGAATGTCTGTTTTTATTTGGGAGTAATGCCTTCTGAAGAGAAGGTATTTGGGTTACGTAGAACCCGATCGATATGAGTCATAAACAATGGGTGAAACCTTCAACCCAAGTATACTTTTACTGGAGTGTTGTCATCACTGGTTTTTAGTACCCCGAGGTGCTGTGTACTAATCAAGCTTACCGCCTTACTGAAATCATTATTGCATTCTTTCGGCTTTGTCTCCTATTGTTCCTCAGTATTGAAGTTAAAATGTCATTCCCTAGGATAATACGAAGGTAAAACAAATCAATGTTGTTAGTGAGAAGGTTACTTATTTTAACCCTAAGATATGATGTGTTTTGTATCGAAATAATGCCCGAACTTTTTCGGACCACTCTCATGACTGGCTGATCCGGGTAAACGATACGTCGAATTATGCAGATTTTTCTTGTCATCCAAACAAGCTGCAGTCTGGGTTCTTGTGTCATGTGTTGGTTCGATTTTATTGTGTTAGATGAGTATATGAAGACCGTTCCTGAATGGTTTTATAAACTACAATGACCTTACCAGTGGCTAACGCGTGAACAAGTCGAGTTTTGATGTGTAATGTTGTTTCATTCTGGAAGGTGAGTGGGTTAGTAGCAGTGTCCTCAAAACATTTCTAATATGATTCTAGAAGGTTTATCTGATCAAAGGAAGAGGGTAATCTAGTGGCCTGATTCGAATTTTTTGGTATGATCCATTTATTACTGGTATTTAATCGTTAATTCCGAAAGTTGCAACCGCAGATACACTCATCTGTGAAGCAAAATCATATAGTTTCGGTGACTCAAAAGACATCACACGTATACAAAGAATTGACTTTCTTGAGAATGATATATAGTGACCAGTTGGTTATAGAAACTATTCAGAACTGAAGTTCACAGGTTGAGAATCACTAAATGCGTATGAATTCTGAACACGCGCAGGCGGTTTAGTAGTGTAAGTGGTACGATTTGGCCTTCTTGATTTTTAGGTGTGGCGGATTAAATGTTCTTGGAAAATGGTATGATATATATGCTAATCGAAAACAGCCCCAGTTGCAAACAATCTGGAATTTGAATGGTTACGAATTAGCACATTCTCTGCTAACTGAAAATTGAAGTTAGATATTTCATATTGGTGGCTAATTACCCATCAGTTCAACTGTGGAGTTATCGAGTTCCTGGTCGAACTTGATAGTTTAACTATTACAGAGAATGTCCCGGAGGCGAACTCTACACTTATCCTTGACTCTGATCCAACTGCAGACATTTTCTTTTACATCTAGTCTCTTCCGAAATAGCAGCACTATTGCGCTGCAGATGTTCTGACAGTCAGTCTTGTGGCATCTACTGACATGAAATTTGGTACAGAGTTTGTTGACAGTGTATACATACAGAATCTTGTTGATGTCTGTTTTGAATGGAATTTGATTTTAGAGTATTTTGTTATTAATTTGCAGATTTCTGGAAATGCCACATACATTGGTGATCGTGAGTACTTCTAACGTTTGTGTAAGACAGGATGTACATACAGTTCGTAATCTCCTTTGGGTCAGCTCCAAAACAATATCATTAATTCAGATGTAGTGAGTATGTGGATTGAAATCCAGCGATATAGCATCCTCTACCTCAGTTTGTCTGGTAGACAGGACCAGTTGATTAACGTTCACTTCAGTAGAGGTAGGAAAGAAAAAATTGTGACTTATCAGAGCCTCACACGTGCACGTCTCGGCCGTGCAATTGACTAGTTGATCTTGTACAACTGTGCCTGTATCATCTGACTTTCGAGTTCTACAGATCACGGGTTTGAACTGTTACATTCCCTTTGACTAGTATTGACTCCCTTTGTTTCGAATCACTCCTAGTGGACACACTGAAGACATTACATTGATGTTTCATGGTATCCGAAATCAATTTTCACTTTATTTAGTTGTCGGACAATGGTGGTTTGAGAGGTACTCATTTAGGCAGCCAGTTACTCACTGGACCAGAAATGCTCAAGTCTCTTTTTGTGGAACTTCCATTTGGATCGATTCAATAGCCACAACCTCCGTAAAACAATTTTCCAATGAACACAACCTACCTTTATCTAAGATGTAAAACCTTGGTGCTTCTAGACACTTCTAAAACACGTTTTGGTGTGAGGAAACATTTACTTCTGGGGCCAGTTGCGCGATGTGGTCACATGGGTTCGAAACTGCAAGGTTTACTAAACGCTATCCCTTCAGGTAGTGTACCATGTATAACTTCATCAATCAGAGTACGTATTCACCACATAGTCACAAAGTTCATGGAGCGTGTGGTCTATTGTAAAGATGAGCAACGTGTAGTCCGTCGCCTACGGATTGGTTGCAAAATCACCTGGGGGGAGGTACGGCGGATTTTCAGAATTAATAGATCCTACCTTCAAGTCTTTAATACCTCCGAACTAGTCTGAACTCGTACTCTTAGTAAGTCGTTTCCCATTACCGGTTAGGGACAACCACAATGGTTACCAGATGGAAATCCATCAATGTGCCAGTTAATCGAGGGACGTCAAAAGTCCAGTTCTCTCTCTGTCGTTCATCCGCTTGAACGCACCTGCTTTCGGGCCAAATGACAAACAAGCCCGGCCATGGTCCATATGACCTCGTCAGCAATAATGTTGATACCTACCGACTGACTTTCTCACAAAAACTCGACTGAACACCATCTCAGCTGCTGATTGACACAACTCATTGTGGACAGCTTAGACAGTTTTCATAGTCTTTTTGTTTAAGACGGTCGTTTGGTCTGCTGGTGACATTCAGAAGTACAAGTGGATTACCAAACCCAAATTGGATGAAACCATTGAATTGACACAGTCGAATGCAGATGAGTTTGATCTCAAACCGCATAAGAAACCGGAAATAGTAGGCGGCCCTCATTAAACCGGTCTTCTGAAAAGAACAGAAAAACAACACTGAGAAAGCAGGAACCCTATCTCACATTCAGAGTTACTTGTACGCTCACTAACACAAAATATATCTCGTATCTCCGTTCGTAAATATTGGAAGGCTAAAGCACGAAGCCGGCTAAGCTGTAACGGCATGTAAGCAGAATGCAGCCAAACCACTAGATTAAAGATGTGAGATTTCCACTCTCTATTTCCTCTGGTCGTGACACTGAGGACTAGTTAACAAGCAACAGTCTGTGTGTGCATAATTTGCATGACCCCATCTTTTCCCGCTCTGCCTGTTTCTCATTAACAGTCTGGTCAAGTGTGCCTGTTTGTTCGGACTGAACGAAATGCTGATCCGGAAACACTGTGCGATTTATACTTTGTGACCATTCTGACAATACACTTAAAGGGAAGTGACTGTCATAAATGGAACCAATGAAACCAGCTGGGTTCGCTTTTAATTCCAAAGCAAGCTGTAGAATATCTGCACAAAAATTGAGTAAAAACACAGGAAAATATTTGGTTGTCATGCTAAACAGGACTTTATCTAATAGGTCACTTTCGACTACAACACTCCTGAGGAGGGTCACTGAAAGTGGCTGGGAAATCCAGTATTACGACTTACCCGTGGTGTTTTTTCTTCTCAGTCCCTCAGTTAGACAAAAACTGAGCCCGTACAAAACTCAAACACGTGTTGCTGGATCAATCGTCTTGATTTTTTTTCGGATGGTGGAACACTGAAAGATGTACAGCACACAGTAACACCGAACTCACCCACAGCTAGTTAACACTGCAAGTACCATTATCAATTCTCATTCATTTATGACTCAATGATGAGAGTTATTGCAGCAGACGGGTGAACATCCCGAAACAATGACGTGTACAGTGATTTGATGTTGACAACAAAGTGTCTACTCTGTATGACGGCGGTCACAGCTGGATCAGGCAAAAGCACACAAGTGTGTAGGACATTTCGGACCGATGAGAAGGCGCTTAAGGATCTCTGATGAGTAGTCGGGGATTTGGTTTATTTTCAAGTT
>QNGE01007332.1:0-23825 GCA_008508345.1 Paragonimus westermani | reverse complement strand
CTTTCACGAAGTAACCGTGTTGGCCACCAAGTTACTGGCCTAAAGTCTGACATGACTGACTTAAGAAGTGCTAACTATTATCTCTATTTGCTTGTGAGTAATGGTGATTAACTGAAAAATCTATGGGAACGCCTTGTCTATGACCAACTCTGACTGATATACAACTTCTATCATTCAAGTCCCCTACTATATATCAATAATCAAAACGTCGTTTAACAGTTTTAATGATTCCATTGATTTCAACTTGGAGAAAAGTCCAAATCATGGGGTTATCGACTGGGGCTATCAGGACAGTTATTCTGTTTCCACTGTAGGCGATCGAGCAATCAAAACATTACTCACAAGCGAACGCGGCTGAGCGAACACAGAATTTAGTCGTGCCTGGTGTGGGGTCACTGGTGCAGTGGTGAACACGATTTCCTCATAAAAGCGTGGCCGGAGTTCTAGCTCCGGTCGTGGTGAAAATATGCACTAATGACGAGCTCTAATGGGAGTGAAACCCTAGTTCTTTTCCAACTAGGCTGGCTACTATATCTATCTCGATGGGACAGCTGCGATCAATTGTGGGTGATGTTCAATTTATACCAAAAGGAAAAAACACTATCACTCATCAGTAGTCAAAATATCGCTCAACAAGTTGATGGTTTCTTCGATTTCAGCTTGGAAGGAAGTCCTAGTTGTGTTAACCAGACGATCCCGGAATATCCAGCGGCCAGCAGATACGAAGTGATATTTTCCCTGCTGCCATCAACTTGTGACACACTAGAAAATCACAGTCCTCGTGATTATCGATGAATCAAGACATGAAGACCATTCTAGGTCACCTCGGAAAGTTAAGAAAAGAATGAATCCTCCATCATGTCTCAAACATCAAGTATACGAAAATCAAAAGTACAGGAGAGGAAAGGTTGGTCGAATAATAGAGAAGCCACTAGCCAGATGAAGTGTGGTTTATGAACGTTCAATTGTGTACAGAGCAGGTGACATATAGGAATACGTGAATGGTAACAGTGTGAAGTAATGATGTAACCGGTCATCAAAGAAGCCAAAGTAAACCCAAGATGTATTACAAACAGAGCAGATACCGAAGCAAACTCATTAACAGAGACAGTGTGGAATAATGAGGGTCAAGAAGGAAAAAGTGTGTAGTGAACTAATGTCAACAAATGTTGATCGGCAGCAATGACTTCCCTACTCATTACACTAATAGCACTCTGAGGACGTGCTTTTGGCAATGGGACAGCCGGGCGATCAGACAGTGTGATAAGTGAGTGGCAATCAAGACGGAGTCGAAGCAATGTAGGAGGTGTTTACAAGTTATCACAACAGGAACAAATGTACGTAATAATTCATAGTTCGAGAGTGGCCTCATATATCTTAGCTTGTGACCCTCAGATGAATGCAGTAAGATTCCTGGTGGAAAGACTTGACAAACAGTATAGCATTTGGTCGAATTTTTGGATTAATTTGTGCGAGTAATTCTTCTCACTTGTGATTACACAGATATGTTTGTTATAGGCATGTACAAAATCCGTGTTTTTTTGCACTGGGGCCAGCTACAGATATCGTTTAACATTTGTAAGCTTATGCCCAATTAACCAAGCCAAGAACCTATACCAGGCACATGGGAGTTTCCAATTAAGACTCCGCAACATAAAGTCATATGGTTCTTTACATGGTTTGGGTCCAACAGAAGCCTAGAATTTTACCACGTGAGTTTCGTTACAACTAATAAACCTGCCACAGAAGTTATTCGTTGAGCTTGAAATTTTGTACGTTAGAAACGAATGGAAATGTTCATTAGATTCCACCAATGATATTCATTTGGAATGTCTGGTTTCCTGTCATAAGTGCACTCGTTTTAACGTCGTGTAATGAAATAAGCTTGAAAAGTGCGATATTGATTGCTCTGATTTTTTGCCAGGCAGAGAGAGAGAGAGAGATGAAGAAGCGGATCGATTAAACATGCACAGAATCAGCGAACTGCATTCTGGAATCAGAAACGCCACCCAGATTTAGTATATATAGCAAGTACCCTCGAGGTTTCTGACTGAACTGTTGCATTATTGCACATGGCCTATTCAACAGTAAACCAGCTTTAATATCACATTCTAATTCAACATAGTAGATATAACAAGCATAACCGGACTGATGATCATCGATTAACAAACCAGAAGACAGGGCGGAATGGTGTATCAGTACTTCTCACATTCTGTTGGATGTATTGGAGGCACACTAGGTAACATGTGACAGACGAAAACAACTGGGATCAACGTCTACCGTCCGACTGGCGACTTTGTTAACCTGTAATTTGGGGCACAGGATTATTGACTGATATTCCTGTTGAATTGCCAAGTTTCGGACTCTATACCAGCGTACTGCCACGGGAAGTTTAGACAGACACGCTGGTTTCGCGTAATAACTCGACTGGTTCTTAACCAGATGACCATCCAAAGGTGGGTGTTTCTCCACTGTCGACTGTCGGCGAACAAACCTAAGACCAGTCCGACATTTGCACCGTATACACCACAAAAACACCCACGCGAGTGCACGCACATTGCTATGTATGCGCGTTTGGCTGTCAAACATGTGTTGCTTGGCATGCACTTGTTTATCTTTGGCGCAGCTGCAGGACTAAAAGGGCTCCGTACATCATATGATTTAACCATGGTATATCATTGCGCAAGTGGGTAAGCTGATTAATAGGTAATTGTCCTTTTGGGATTTGCTAAAACCCCGCCTAGCTGGGTAGACCACAGCCAAATGACACACCGATAGAAGCACGACGCACAATGGCAAGATAAAGCTACAGAACAGGTGATTAACTCACAAATTTTTGCTGTTTTGATTTATGGAACTTTTGTCTGAACTACCTGTAATTACAGCCGGTGATATATAACCCAGTCGGACACCAAGATAAGCGTCAATCAGCCAGAGTGCAGTCAGGGAACGTAAACTGTTCAGCTGTAACACAGTCCTCCTCAGGTTACACGTGTCGTATAATAGGCAGCTTCGCTCGTGAGTAGTACACTACTCACAACTTGAGGACGCATTTGGGAACTACGGAGCAAGTATCAACGCCAAGAAGACGACGGACCAGAAGCGACTATGAGAACAGTGTACACGCGTTATGATAGACATACCAACAGGACGATGGATAATATATTGCTGCCCAGTGTGCGTGAATACACATCAGCCATGTAAATGAGTGCTTGCGTTCGTCGTCCTATGTTTTGGCATAACCTGTAAGCGGTTTTATATGATCATCAACTTCGCAGGTTAAGCTTCTTTTGGGGTCAAAACACACGTTTGTATTGGTTGAGGGAAAAGAGTGAAAAATAACGGTATTGTCGTAGTAATAAGAACATGGTATTCACCCTCAAACATACTCCTGTCCATACAGTCTTCAGTTGAAAACTGTAAGCAAAACAGTAAATGGCTATGATGCGTCTGTTTGTCAGTTAGCATTCACACATTACAACCTTGCCGTTGTTTCTGTGCGAGGTGGGAAATGCTGTGTAACGCGTGGTCGATAGGACCGTATCTCAAGTTCAAGTGCGAGCTACTGATCGACTTTGGTGAAAAAGAATGGTTGACGTGAAATAACGGAAAATGATGTCAGTAACTCGACTCGTCCTGGTATCGAAGGTTGGAGATGGCAGATGGTTTAATGTGGAAATAAACAGAACAATGGTGAATAAGATAAATACAACAAACCTACATTGTGATTCCTCGTGGGAACCCTAATTGTACAGAAACAGTAGGTAGAATAATGCTTGGTGTCAACCGGACACTAAACAGTGTAACCATTACAGTCCAAAGTAGCCCAACAGTTGGACCGAAAACACGGACAATATATAAAATGAACGGATAGCTGAAAGCAATTTAGCTGTTGCACCAATATTAAAAAAGGTTGCGGCAAGTTTACAAAAGGCTGAATGGTTCAGTGAATGACAGAACGGTTTACCGGGTCACTAAGAAATTCATTGTGGTCCTGGAAGCTGGCTTGACTCACTGAACAGTCCAGAAGTAGATTTCTTTCTGTAGACAATCAAAAACCGTTTCTCATTGTGCATCGTATAGCAGTACCCCCCAAGTGTGCATTAAGTTTTCTTGTCAATTTCCCTACCAGTTCCTTCTGTATCCGCCCCACCTGTCAGATGCATGCACCCGACTTTCGAAAGAACCTTAGGTGAAAATGTCTCATCAGACAGCAGTAAGCAAGAGGACTAGAACTGCGCAGCCAGTCCGACTAGGGACGCCATGTTCCAAAACACCGGAAGAAAATTCAACACTGACGATATGATGTGGTCTGCTTGCAAAGAGACTGGCTGTATGATTTCATCCACACAGACTCATAGGTTTGCAAGAGTAAAAGAGACGTTTAGATTGTATTGTTCGTACGTTGACTGAGGAATAAACTATTTTGGATAATCTATCAAGCAAACCTTATCTGCAAGAAACTATCGGTGTTCAGATGTACGATGTCCACTTCAAATCTAATGGAAATTGGAGCAAACAGTTTGAGTGTTGTGTTTAACAGGTTATTAATGGATGGATTGCAAATAACAAGCACGCTGTAAGACGCTTGCATTAATCGCAATGTTAGCAAACCCATGTCTGCAGTGTGGCATGGATGGATAAATAACACCAGATACGGACGCGTCTTATCTACATTAGCCCCAACTGATGGATTTGATCAATCAGTTCGGATGCAACGCACGGCAAACCCCACCTGACTATTGTTCCTTTGCTAATCTAACTTCGATTACAACACTCCTGAGGAAGACTACCCGAGATGGTTGAAACTTTGAGCATTACAACTTGCTCGTAAATTTTTGTTTTTCTCAATCAATTTATTAATTGGTGCCCACACATACCAGCATCGAACAGTGAAACCCACCATCATAAACATCAGGCAACTCGTGGTAGTAGCTTAGGTAGAGAGTCATGTAACTCATTGCCTTTCAAGTGTGTGCTATGCAGTGCACAGTGTGATTCGCATACTTACTGGATCTACTGCCTATTCATTGACATTATCGATCCATAACCATCTATGTTTATTCGCTTTCATTTCATTGTGTTAAATAAGGAAGTAGGCTTAAATCTCTTGGTCCACAGTAGGGTTCATTGAGCGTTAAAGAAGCTTAATCAGGCACTATTGTGTATCAGTTCGAACGGCTAAAAATTAATTAATGCTTCAAACGTTGATTTATTTAAAACAGGCTCTAACGAATAGCTTGGCAATGCAAACTGTATGGAACATAATTGAAACAGTAACTCACGGCATTGTGAAAATAAATCAGCACAAAACTGAACTACATCGAAAGAGAAGTAAAGGAATACAATGCATAATTTAGACAATGTGAAACACTTGTCAGATTGCTTTAGTCAATATGCATTCATTTTAAGCATTCATTTAAGCAACATGAAAGGCTTTCAGCAACTTATCATCCACATAGACTACGACCATGTGACTATAGCTTTGGACCTGTTTTGTTGTTGAATCAGCCGAACATACAGTAAATTGTCGTGAAACCAAACAGTATGGAGAAGTAACTAAAATCAGGTGAGGTGACGTATCTGTTAATTGATAAATATTTCATCTGTAGGACATGGCATTCAGTTTGATACATGGAGACTGAACACTCTTTCCGTATGCGGTATTTGGGTTTTCTAACAGACTTTTAGGAAGTTGTTTCTAAACTGTGATCCGTTCCCGACTGACACGTAACACAGTCTGGACTTGACACTTAAACCCAGAACTGGTCGGCAGATTAATAAGACATTAAAAAGCAATTGATTCACACATAAAATAAACGATTATTTTCGTACATAACACGTGTAGCCGAGATGTGGAATCGCTTGCTCTGTTTCTACACCGCGCTATGGTTATTCTGTTCCCCTCATTTCGGTCACTAAACTCTGAAACTGACCACTGTAGTAATTAATTCAGACACCACCCGAAACCACACGGGGGTCCTTCACATGCAAATTGCCGAAACAATATCTACCAGCGGGGCAGCTTCAGAATGGCAGACTCAAGGCACAAACTGATCCGTCAAATTGGGGGGGGGGCAGTTTATAAAAAAGAGTTTCTGATAGGTTGGAACCGGATAAAAGAAGGCTGAGAAGGTCATTCAGAAGGCATCACTATATTGATTATGGGAGGGAGAAAACTAAAGAGGAAAATAAAATACAATTGCGTGTCATGTCGAAAAATACGCTTACAATAGAAATTATGCTGATATGTTCTCGTTGCACATTGTTTACTCTTCAATAGGTCTAAAAAAATGTCCAGTTGATTCATGAGAATGACAGGTACAGAACAAGAGTTATATTTTGTATTTGATCACCAAGCTAATTACTGCACAATAAGCTTGAAAACGGTAACCCGGCGGAGTAAACAAATCGTGTTTGCTACCAGTTACTCAATCACTGTCCCGTATTTATGAGTGTGATTGACTTCGGGCCAGAGGAGATTGTCTGTATGAACACTTAAGCGCAGAGATCATAGTTGCGCAGTCGGCTGAGGCGACGGTCAGTAGTTAGAACTTCACCAGTCAAAGCGATCTCTCGACACGTGACACATGCGCTGAAAGATGTCTTTCTTATTGACAATGATTAGTCAAACATTTGTTCCCATTGGCCACAGGTGACCTAGTTGACTCGCATCAACAACGGAGAATCGAATCCACGGCCCGTGAGTAAGCGGTGGTTTGTAGTCCAAGGACTTGTGCACTAGACTAGGAGGTCACGGTCACCGGGGTCATTTGGACCAGCCGTTTGCAAAAAACCTTTCTCAACTCCGTTTGGGGCTTTGGTCGATGTTTGCTCGTTTGCAGGCTAACCGCAGAACGGCTGACCGATTACAGTTTACGAGCGAAAGGAAGTTCAACATCTAAGAAGACTAGAGCGATTAGTCGGCCAAATCGGTAACAATCAAGCGCCAAGCTGTTTCAATCACACCACTGTTAGACCGAGCGAAATGATTTCAACACATCCAATGAGTTAATCGCCTTGATGCTCAATACGAGGAAACAAGTGAGTACACAACAGCTGATCACAGAGCACGGAAGTTTATTTTTGAGTTATGGCATAGTAGAGGAGGTTAAACGGAAACTCGTCCACAGGTGAGTCACAAGACAAGTTGTTTTACTCGTGAGTAGCTTTGATAATTTAGAAGAGACCCAATCGTTTCGTAGCTCATCCAACAGAACAGTTGCCACTATCAGGTATGCTGATTATGTCGTTTGTTCGGATCCAGCCAAAGTTGAGATTTTCCACAATGCATAGGTTGATTCGAGTGACATTTCGGTAACTTTGATCATAAGGCCTTCCTTGAAAGGACGAACAGAATATGCACATTTCTTAGCCACAGAGAGTGAGTAGGATTTCAACTCTATCACTTGCATCGTTTCTGAATAAAACGCATTTGGCAGTCATTCTGCATGAACAATTCTTGTAGAAAGTCTGCCTTAGCTTGTTAAATGTCAGTGGCACTATTTTCTAACGCTTCACACGTTGGACATCGTACGAGATTTCGCTTTTGGTTTACATTAAAGAAAGTGTCCAAGTGAATGTACTGACAAAATAAAGTTTGTTTCCTTTAAGTTTTCAGTTAGATTGAATTATCATTCGCTTTTACTGGGCCAAAATCAAAAGTTCGTGTGAGTAGTTAACATTCCCTAGCACACAATCAATCACACTTATAAATCTGAAACAGTGACTGGATAATTACTAGCAAACACGCAATCCACAATATGTATCGGCCGATTTGCTCACTCACTTTGGTTGCTGTTTTCGAGTCTACTGTTTTGTGATTAACCTGATAGACAAACACAAACGTAAAATCTACTAGCTATTTTGTGGTTCCCAGATCTGAAAAAAGCACAAACTTAGTTTTTCAACTGGCTGTTTGACTTGAATTATTAACAGTTTGTCAACTATTGGTTGAATCCGTGTGTGGGGAGCGTAACATAGGTCAAACTGAACATCGGTTAATTTCTTGGCTTGGAGTTGATTACACAGAGGATCAGAAAGCATACTTCGCAATGATCTTAGTCGAAAAGTGAGTCTTTTCATCTCCTTTACTGAAAATGGACACGACCTGCAACACAACCAAAGGGTTTACGCATGAACTTCTAGAAAATTTCCGTTTTTAAAATTTACTGTGATATTGATTAGTTACACACATCTTAAACCTGCTAATGTCGTCTCCAACCATGTAGATTCACGTGATATTGAAGGTTTCTTGGATGTTTCTAGAACACGAGGGGCAGTTTGATGGTTATCGTTCAAGAGTTATCTTCTACCGTTTTATTTACCGTTAGAAGTACAAACGGTTACTTACTGATTGGTTTTTCACCCTATCACACACGTTTCTCCCTGAATGAGAAGAACGTTGTCGTCCCTTTCAACAACAATCTCATCACGACTCATTGTGTCGTAATTAAGTTCGCTGAATACGGTAATAACATGTAGATGTGTTTGTTTCACCAAAATAATTTTACTCGTGAAAAACGATATGCCATGCACCGTTATTTTCTTACGAGATAATCATTCGTCTCGTGTTCATGATCACAGTGAAATGAAAGGTAGTACAAGCTACCAGAAATCACTCGTAAGCAGGCTTTGAGTGGTGATCAAAGGGTTCGGGAACGAGAGCAGTAAGTGTAGACTTGTGAGTAGAACAGCACACGCAGTGTACATTATTCAAATTCGTTTACGAAGCAATGTGCAAGGGAACTAATTATTTTTTGGAGACAGATCACGGTCTTCTTTGAGGCGCTGACGGAAGACAGCAAGTTTGGCGAACGAACGGCATGTTTGATGAAAGAGAACGCTTCAACCTGGCTCAGAAGTTCTAATCGCGGGGTTATCGGTTGGAGTTAACAGGAAGTGACTATGTCTCTTATCAAGGCGAGCAGGTAATCTGATCACAACTCATAAGCGAAAGTGGTTGGATGTTCACATATTGTGGTGGATTGTCAGGCCGGAGGTGCGAGTTTTCGAACGCTCGGCCGAATACCTCAACGTGGGGGGAGGTACGTTCGAAAACCTGCCGCGATCGGATCAAGGACAACGTGCGCGACCGGGTGAGTCATCGCTCGACTGGATCGGACCAACGGGCGAGGCAGGGCAGGCGAAATACGACAGACGGCCAGATCGGAGGCGTGGTTTTTCCAACATTTAGAGGAACATCTCGACACGATGTTGGAATACGGTCAAGGCCAACACTGGGTGGATGGCGGACAGCACGAGCAGCCGGACATGCCACTGAGCAACGGAATCGGACAAACAGACAAGGGATAGCAAGCGGAAAACCCCTCGATAGAAGGCGCCGATCACACACGTAAACCGGTTAGAAGTGCGCACGACGTGTGAACGGAAACCGTGAGGTGTTGTGGATTGGAATTATGACTCAAACGAGAGAGCGCGCGTTGCATGTGACTAGCGATTTGGACAATAAAGATTGTGCTTTGTTGGGCGCCTTCTCGCTACAATATGATAATTCGGTTGTGTTTTATGTGAAGTAAGAGGTACAGTGGTCAACACGGTTGCCTCATGAAAGCGTGGCTGGATTTAAAACTCAGGTCGTGGTGCCAGTACGCGCTACCGACGAGTTCCAAAGAGGGCGAAGCACGAATTCACGGCATCTGATCTTATAGAGCCGACTGGAATGTCTGTGCGAATGCAAAACTGTGATCGTTTGTGAGTGGTATTCAGGATATGGAATGCCAGTATCTTCCAGGACATTCGTCAGATTGCTGTGGTTGTATTTCTAATCCATTCAGATGTTTCAGGTTGCGCATCACTCATATCTGATCACAGTCTTTGCATTCAGAGACTTCCTAAGTCAGCCTTGAGAAGGACGTACATTGGTGATAAGTTTTAACACGGATGAAACCTGAGTTAATTGCTTCTTTTTGGAAGATTTATAGTAATGCGGAAGCTGCGATCAAGTGAGAATTACGTTCGAATTGTAACCAACCACATTCCCCAATAACCAACAGATAAAGGGTAATCAGTCTGTTCGGAATTTGTAGAAGCGATATGGATGCTCGTTTGAATGAGCTCGGTTCCTCAGCCGAAAATTAACAGCAAAGATAACCACTGTATTTTGAAGGGTCGTGAGCGTTGTGAAGATGGTATGTTACAGGATAGTAACACAATACAACTCAGTACAGCTAACGAGAATGATCAGTATCTTCAACATTACGGCTGCTACGCAGACTCTTTGGCTAGTGGGCGCATTGGGCTTGAGTTCCACTGGGCACACGCAAGCTGGCTAAGATGCAAAATTAATGAAATTAAGTGGTTTCCGTCATTGGTTGAATGTTTTAGTTATGCCGTTTACATAAGTCTTAAACTCACTCTTATGCCACCCATTAGTTTCCGTTTATTTCCCTGTATCCTACTCGACCTGTTTGAAAACTAGGGTTTTCTGTCTTCAACTCATGACGGCCCATTTGAACGTGACTGGTTCTGTGCTATTCCAATTCCATCCGATGACTCACTCCTGTTTTACGCCTGTTTGAATTGAAGCATGCCAAGTGATCATAGTCCGTGTATCACAAACGATGCGATCAATCGGAGTGTCACTGCAGAGCACACCTAACTTATTCCTACTGACGTGTTCTAAATTCGGTTGTTATTCGATTTTGTGGGCTTGAAAACCCCCGATAAATTCAAGGTGTTGGTGAGACGATCGTTGTGAATACCGAATAGTATAGACAGTAAATTTAATCAATGGCAATAAATTTGTTTGTGGTAAATGGGGTTTGTATATCCGTCAGCTGTGTGAAATGTAAGAACGAGGGAATCAAGAGTGATTTATTAGTGTACATTAATTTAAGCTGATCAACCTTGTAGACTCGGTTGATAAAACGTCACCTAGGTGATTGTGAAAGCGTTGTGGGTGCATACATCCCTGTGGGTACTACACTACTTGTGAGTAGTATACTAATCACAACGAAACTGCCTGTTATACAACAGTACGAATCAGTGCTTATTGGAGCCCAGGTACCTGAAAGAGGTTGACCTTCTGATTGTTCGTTCGTGCTCTAAAGGCTTGTGTGGCAAACTAGCTGTTATATGTAGGACATGGGCAGCTTATTGATTCATTAAATAACCTTGTGCTACTCTGCCTGTGCTCTCTCTAACTCTGTTGTGATTCACTTGATGCTGACAAATCGATTTTGTTTTCAAACGAGGAGCTATCTTCTCGTGAATGAGCAACTTCTGTTCATTCTACTGTTGATGTTTGTCGTTATCCCCTTCACGAACCAAACTTCAACCAACTTACCAACATCCGGCACCTGGTCAACTCTGAATCGTGGGAAGTTTCAAACTAGCGTCTTTAGTGGTTTTTATTTGTCTCTGGATAAACGTGTCAAAACGTTTTGATATGACACAAAAGACCGCATCGTTTGTACTGCCTCAGTAACTTTCATCTCTTCAGTGATTTTTTTATTCATCCACAACTATCGAAATAAACCCACTCATTTTGGATCAACGTTAATCTGTAACTCATACTGAGCCCACTTCCTAGTAATTTGTCTCACAGATCAGACTTTTCATATAAATCTAAGGGTTGAAAGCTAAATTTGTCGGATGCTCCAGGGAATGAATTTGTGATACTTTTCGAATAGCGTGATCGATGTATTCCGTATTGTATATTTGTCTAATTTGTCAACACTTGTGGTGAACAGTACACGGCCAATATTTAGTTACCTGCAGCTGTTGAGTACAAATTGTAGCGAGAAGGCGTCCAATAAAGNCAAAAACTAACCCACTTCTCTAAAAATTATCTCACACCTTTCGCAACCTGTGACTCACCAATTTTCGCCTTCTCGTTGTTGAGATTACTGCTACTGCGTTCTGTTCTGTTTGAGAACATCTAACATTTTATGCTACTCTGATACCACACTGAGTACACCAATAGACACCAAATTCTGATTCTTACTCAGAAGACACCGAAGGCTTTCATGTGGACGCCGTGAATTTGTTAGGGAAGTCAGTTCACACACCGGCTAGGTAAACGCAGGTGGAGCGTTTATTGGATAACGGAAGGAAGTATTGTGCCTCTTGAATGTGTAATCTGTCTCAGCATATTAGCGGCATATAAGACGCTTCTGTACGCAAATCCGGCGTCTTCCTATATATATATATATATATATATATATATATATATAATATCAAGTGTTCACGGTATAGTTGAGTTTTCTTTGAGGTTATCCGTAGTACTGGAGTGCAGCGGGCGAGTTTCGTCTCTAGAAGAATTCGCTCATTTTTGAACACAGTGATGTATTGGATTTTCTCATAGTAACGCTGTGTTCTTCTGTGCAGTTCTGGCAGTATTTATCACCAATAGACCTCTGGTCAGACTAGTACTAAGTGATGTAGCAATATTAAAAGCCGCTTGAAAAACCGTGTAATTTGAATTCTAATATCGACCTTTCAAACATAATTCCCTGGTCAGATTCTATGGCAAGTTGAGTGGAAATTTTCACCTTTGGACAGCATGGATTTTGGCGTTTTCCCGGTATAGTTCGTACACGCGGATTCATCACTGCTAGACAGCACACAGCCAGAAAGGTTAGCATCGATTAGTCCTTAGGTCCTTACACGATAAAACATTGCTCGTGCTGTCAACTGGTCTTGCGTTTATCCAATCCTTGGCATCTCTTGCTAAATGACGTTTGATTAACACCATTCATGTTTCGAGTGCACGATTTCTAAACTGGTGCCCTCGTTCGTCATCTCATTGCCTGCGCAGACAGCAGATCTGCAATCTTCAACGCGGCCAAACAGAAGTGAACAGCGCAATCAATGGAATTTGTTGCAACGAAGAAATCTTCTTTGTAAGACGACTTAAGTTTCCATATGGAGCTCCACAAGTCGGCCAGAGCATTGCCCCAAATGAATACCTAAAAGGTCAGCACTAGAGATAATAGTTCTTGTGGTTCAACAGATTGAAAATTTGACCCGGTTGACCAGTTGAAGGTTCATATATTAAGACTCTGTATCCATTTCCAGTATGAGAACGTCGTTTCAACCGTGAGATCGATCACAGCGGACCGTTTCACCTAACTTCTTGTGAGAAAGTCAGTGTGTCAAACCTGTGGAATTGGATTTTCAACGTGGTAAATTCGGTTGAAATCTGGTGACTGGATAGTGACTGGATGAGTGAGCTGTATTGAATACTGGTGACCTAAACGATCGGTAACTACAAGTGAACTACGGTAACCGTCATATCTACGGAATACTGTCAACCTGCTGAGGCTATTATAGTTACCGTCGCTGACGAAGGACTGCTCAACAATGCAGAACACATAGTCTTCTCTAATGCGCTTGACAGAGTTTATCACTTCGACCTGCCACGAAAACTTACCAGTGATGGTGCAGCGGGCCTATTAATTAGTTAGTCCAGTGCAGATCCACCGTCAAGAATATCAACCAGTTACTAGGCTAGGTTCTACCAATCAGCAACCTTTCACTGGTTTCCACCTTTGAACTTCTACAGTTTTGCTTACCCACTTATTTTCAGAACGGCTTAAATTGTTTAACCAGTTTGTGGTCCACACATAATGTCTAATAGCATAGAACCACTCATAGAAAATTCATGTGCACCGGCATTTAAAATTTTTGAGTGTTATCATGGTACTTGTGCGTTTGAAGTTTCCGAACACTACCTAGGAACATTAGTGACAGAGGGTTAAGATCAGTCTAAAAATGCAGACCTATGGCAAAAAAAATGTACGCAAAGCTGAATACTATGAAGAAACCTGCGAACGATTTCAACCTAAAGTATTCCCCACAACGTACCTCTGTGATGTGCTAGCTTGTATCGTAAAAAAACATGCTAGCTCGAACCCACTGGATATGAAACTGTTGAAGAAGACGTTTAGAGGCGGGCTGGCAGAACAGTCATGTGAGTGAGGAGGAACTGTTAACCAGAAAAGGTGTTAACATCATATCAATTCTCAACTAACGGCTAGCATCCGGGGGCCGTCTCTGTCCCAGCCCATAAAATTTCCCAGTCGGCTGGTCTCCTAATTTTAGACCTCCTCCCACTAACGAAAAGCAAATTACTGTGGAACCATTCTGTTAATCATAGTTTTCGTATACACAGACAATTCTATACCGTGAATCTTCCGCCAAAGTGGCTATTCTAATCTATGAGCTAACCAGCTTTGCGTAAACCAACCGAATTTCGGCCTCACTGAGAGCTATGCACCTGACTCAAGTACAACATAACCGATTTAGTTTAATCATTCTGTGTGACCACATCGTAAAACTGGGTGAAACTACTTACGTTTATTGAGGCTCTGTTAACTACTCGCCGCGAACGTCCGTTGTGCGCCCGAAAGAATTTACTGATTGCCACACACCTGCCGAGTTTGGAAACCGCGGGTACTTATTTATTTGACTGGAAAGAGCCTACGAAATGAATTTTTTCTCGCTAGCTTCACGTTCTTTCTATACCATTGGAATCGTTTTACCATATGCAGTCCGTTCACTCCAGAATACTCTGCCTAAATTCGCCGTCACGACTGAGGCCAGGTTTTTCAAAACGAGACGTGACAAGTTGCCCTCAGTTGTCTCTCGTGATCTTATTGAATAATGTTAAAAATAGTCATTTGAAGTGAGAGGTGTTGGATAATTTTTATCACTTCCCGCTGAATTGTTGCAGTTTTTGGTTTAATCTGTCATATCTATCCATCGAGTTCAAAAGGGCAATAGGTAATCATTTTTTACGGAAGTTCAGAATGTAGGTATGTATGAATTCAGAGTGTCAATTGAACAGGTTGTAACATGTATTGCGAAGTTGATAAACATCACCTCTGTTCTATTATGAAATAAGAATTCATATACCTGTTTCACTTCCCCCAGTGAGTTCTTCGATCTTTCGGTTTTCTCCGATAAGCCTAATTTTAGTTTTGATAATTTTGTGATGACATTGGTCTATATTCTCGGCCTCACTAACTGCCTGTCATCGCAGTATTTGAGATGAACAATTTTCCCTTCGTGCTATACATTCAAGTTTATTCCAACTGGGGGAAAATGTTGAGGATAAACAAACCCGGTTGGCCAATAGAAATGTAACAGCTGATAGTCCACTCTCACGTGGCGGCCAACTGAAATCATAGTTCCCCTTACTAGGTCACTAACGCAGTCTTATTGGTAACTAGATGGGCAAGTCCCTCTTGGCGTGTGGTTACTTTTCGTTCATTTTTTCTGTACGCGCAATTGTCATTCAACACAACACGCTGCTCCAATGTGTTTAAATGTTCCTTGTTTATATGCTGTACACTAGAGTTTTTCCTCACTATCAACTGTAGTTTCTTATGCCCGAGAGCGTTTTCTTTACATTTTTCGAACTGTCTACTAAATTTTATCATTCAACCAGCACGATGACTACAACGCTCTTCTCTGTATGCATACGAACTCAGGAGCAAATTTGCTGGGAGGCTACATCAATGCAATGAGAGCATTATGTACAACGAACAAAGACAATCACCAAACTTATTCTAACGTGTCTTGGACTTCGCTCCCAAATGATCACGGATTTCCTAACCAGCCTTTTTCGAAAAGAAACACTGCACAGAGTATTACTCGCAACTAACCGTGGCTGAACCTCTGCATACGACAATTCATTCACGCCTAATGTGAGGTCCTTGGAGCGGTGGCCAACACGGTTGCGTCAGAGAAATTTGGTCATGGTTCAAATTCCGGCCATGGCAAGTACACGCACCATCGGGGGGCTTTACCAAGAACACGAGTGTGCGGGATTTGCAAGCAGCTGTGAGTGAGGTTCACTTTATGTCAGCCAAAATCTCATACTACTTATCAACAATTCCAAACTGTAGCCTGGCGAAAGTATTGCTTTGATCAGTATTAGAACAGAGTCAAAAGACTAACGGTCAACATACGCTTCCTTCACAGACATGTAAACTGAATTTCATTCAACTGTCTACGAACTACGGACTAACGAAGGATGCCGAAGAGAACAATACTCCCGTTTGACAGTCGTTGAAGTGATGAACACTCGAAAAATTTGTCAGAATAATAAAGGTCACTTTAGTTAAAATGTGGGTATATTCTTTTTGTGAGCTGGAGCCGTGGATGACTTTCCGTCAGCAGCTACCCAACTTAAAATGCAAGAAGATTAGTGTTCAAATAAATACACGGTGTGTGCTAAAGCAGTGACAGAAAGCGCAACTGAACTTGGACAAGCACATGCAGCCACAAAATACCTACCTTACACAACTCTACCATGTTTGAAAAATACTTACCTTGCAGTAAAATCATGAAGATTACTATTAATATACGTTCACTTAGAGTTCTCAATTTCCTATTGTGCAAAACAATTATGCTACCCTGAGCTATAGTGAAAAATTAAGTGCTTCTAGTGATGATCTTCAGAATCAATCAATATTCAACGAATATGTAGATTTCAATTATTTTAGAGGTGAGGAATGTAAACGATGGTCGAATCTTCAACTTTGAATTAATCGCCCATCGTTTTGCGGACACATTCTCAAGGGTTGCCAAGATTCGTCAAAAGCGATGAGAATCAATGCGTGCCAATCCATTAGCCTCTGAAAACATGAAAAGTAGTATTTTTGGGAGTTTTTTTTATCACGGAACTATGGAACATCGTAAGGCATGCGAACTTTCATTAGTGTAATCGATAATTCCATTCAGCAAACGTACGCACATGTGACCTTACAGCGAACGAACTTGCGACGTTTTGCAGTTCAATAGAATAGATCGGCAAATGCGAACTCTAGACAATGTATTGAACTGCGCCACATGCAATCGCCCAACTTGTAGATGAAACTAAAATGTCACATATTACTTGAAGTGTGTCTTTACGGAGAATATCCATATGGATCGCCAAAACTGTTTTAAGTAGTACTTACGCCTTGATCACAGTATTCCTACCCAACTGGCACAGTAATGTGACTAACTTTCTGTGAAGAAAAATGAAGGATTTGGAACTATGGCCTTCATGTTCACAAAGGCGCTGCGGATTTGAAATAGTCAACAAGGTTACGGGAAAATGAAACCAAAATTGGGTCCACACTCATGTATAAAATTCAGAAATCATTTGTGAGGCCATTTGAGAGTTAACTGCAAATTTGTCCCAGTCGTTAAGACAAAGTGACTGTGTCATGCGTTCTAGCCACTGTTAAGTGGTGAGATTTTTTCATACGCATTTAATTTCCTTCACATGTTCGAATAGTTCTGGTCTGTTACGGAAAACAAACCAACTGCAACTCCCTGACATCTTTTTCTGAACATGATTCTCCTGATCGTCTTTTTCAAAAAAATATCACGTTCATTTTAGTGCTGTCGTTTGTTCAGTGTTTGCTCATGGAAGTGACGTAGTTATCTGGGCAACTTCGTTCATAATCACTTAACGCAGCATCAATGACACAAATGCCATGACATTTACCTTCATGTTTATTATCAACTCATCTGAAAAAATCTCGTCGATTGACAAAGAACGCATATCACAGTAAGAGCTACGTAATAGTTATATCGCTTTCATCCATAGTCAGTAGTGAATTACGTCGCCTTATCGTGGAGCTCACTCGCATATGGCTCACAAAGAGAAGCTATCAAGCCTGAAATATAATGCTGCAGTTAAATGTTATCAGCCGTCCCATAAAAACATCTTTTTACGGTATTTTAGAGTTGGATAATTATTGTGAAAGTCCACTAAACGTTCCCCCATTTTTTGTGTATGAACCACAGAGTTCAACTGGCACTTCCTTCCCTGTTGAATGTATATCTGTATTATGAGAAAATGATGAAAATGACAGCTTAAGCCGACAAAGAAACAGGGTCAACTATAGCCAAACGGCCTGCCGAAATGTTGGCATAGTCTTTTGAGGGTAATTTCACAAAGTACACCATATGGAAATACTGTTGACTTGCTTGATTGACGATTTCAGACAGGTGAAACCGGCAACTTCTCTCTAATATTTCATGCAAAACTCCCTTGAAGTTACTGGAGGTTTTCATGGTGTGGCTGTAACAATTAGCGAGTTCAAGAAGCGTCAAGAAGCGTCCTCTTTGTTTTTGCTAATACATTAGCTTCAATGGTCGTCAGTTCCTACGGTAGTGTTTAAATCACACTCTGAACGTTTCGTCTTTTC
Source organism: Paragonimus westermani (assembly GCA_008508345.1). Lineage (NCBI taxonomy): Eukaryota > Metazoa > Platyhelminthes > Trematoda > Plagiorchiida > Troglotrematidae > Paragonimus > Paragonimus westermani. The sequence goes on along the minus strand of QNGE01007332.1, from coordinate 5,652 downwards.
CAAGATAGATGAAATGTGCGTATATCTCATTGATGCTGTAAATGATCATCTTTCCTCCACAGACAACAATATTCAAGAGTGATAATACCTTGGAGTTCAACAACATGTAAAATCTCTGATACCATTGGGACGGCCACGACTTTAATAGCTGTAATTCCACTGAGCTTTCCGGAGACGATCTGAAATGAACAATGTTTCTTCACCAACAAAACAAACATACTGTATGATCTATCCAATTCCTTGCTGATTTGTTCTTTCAAGATGTATTTAATCTGACATGGAATTTTCCGCCAGAGGTGCACTGAAAAACTTCTGCAACTAGTGAACAATTCTATGAATCTGTGTGCTATATAATTTAACAGCGGCCCCTCTTATCTGGGATTCGACACTGCGTTGGCTATCATTTTCTAAGTCGACGGCTGCGCCCTTGGTGGTGTAACTACTTCGCAATTCACTGCATGCTTACCGTGTTTAAATTTGGCAGTCGGCAGAACGTATCTCCAATAGCAGTGGAAATCCTGGCTATCGAAATGACGTTGAATTTGAGGAAAGCCGGACAAAGTGCTCCAGATGAGGAAGGGTTAGACAGTGACGAAAAGTACGCCCACCAGGTAAGAAAAGTCAGTGTATATTCAAACGCATCACTACTTGTCTATTTCTACGGGGTAGGAAATTGAGTTCGAATTATCAGACAGCAGCTCAGGTTCAGGTGGGAATCAGTGCGAGCCGGCAATACGATTTGACTGATACGTGAGTGGCAAGTTTTTGAGTTAGGCTAAAGCCGGATGAATTATAGGTTTCTCAATTTATCTTTATCGCTTTTGCGTATCTCGACGACGTTTTGAGATATACCAAACGGTTTCTATGGGTTTCGGCCCCCAAAGTGGTCGCATGAGTAACGTACCCATGGGTAGGCTGATGGACACAGATTGGCCAGCTTTTATGGAGTTAGGTGACATACTTCCGGCACTGAAGTCAACACAGCTAGTGCACCTGGAACTGGTTACTGTGCTGACGGGGCTGCAGGCTAACGCGTACACCGTAAGCACTGAGACCGTGGGTGTGTTCACAAGGCATGAAACGGACACGAATATTTCGGACATCTCCGTCACTGGGTCTATCAACAATCCACTCAGGTTGGTATAAGCATATGCTATTATCGTCGTAATTGCCGGATAAGTCGAGCAAGCCTTGTCTCAAGCGCTAGACTGGTAGCCATTTTAGTGATCATTTGACGGCTGTCATGACGACAGGTGAAGTTAAGGCTATTCAGATCATAGTATCCATCATCCACCAAGTTTGGGCCAGGACACAAAAACCTTAGTCCAAACCAAAGGGCTTACCAGACGAACGGGCCTTCTGACCGAATCGGGTAGGCGAACCGCTCTGAGCATTCCAGTCGGAACGGGGGTGAGGGCCCATTCAGTTCAAGCTGCACGGCTCTATCGTCTCAACGATCTGGCCACCGGGGCTCACGACCACTAACACCCGACTGTTCACATACGTCTCCGTAATCGTTTCAGGGGTTGACAGGCTACGCTGGGCTGGGAACCAGCACCGTCGGTCTGTAAAAATGGATGAAGTAAAAAACGTACGGCAATTTCCCAGCAGATTGTGCTTTTATGTTGTTTTTAGACCAGGCGATGGGCTATGAACAGTATGAACAGGTTTGCAAATTATTCATAGAGTGACCAAAAACAAACTATTTTTCTGTAGAATCTGAAGCACGTCATACTGTATTCAGATGTACCGCGTCGTTTGTGGACTGTGACAAGACGTTTTTTAACAAGACTATCGAAAAGATCAGAGTCGTTTGTCGCTTGATTTTGTGGTCCTGTTATTGTGCTGTGTAGTTACACATCCTGTCAACATGTCTTATCTGACCATTTTATCCCTATGTGGGTGTCTTGACGATGAAAACTTAGCGCATTATTGCGACCGGGGTGGACAGTTAGTTTAAAAATATACTGGTGCGTTGTACACTGGTAACCTGTGTTATATTGAAAAATTTCGTGCGTAAATTAAACCAGACTAAATATGCTGAAACCGGACCACTGATGGACCACGACAAAGCGGATAATGTCATTTTAGAGGGAATACTTAGTAATTCTGAAACACCTTGTGTATTTTGCAGATGAACCGACACTAACCAACTTATAGCTGATACCGAATATCATTGGCTAAAGCTAGCTACACCTTCCTGATGAACGCTTGTCGGTGCCATTTACAGAGACATAGAAAACAATGCATACAGTTCGTTTACTAAATACTCGGTCTTCATTCTCAACGATCTTTTTTAGTTAGTACGTCTGATGAACTGGTATCTGTGAGTAATGACAGCAGAAAGCAAGGCTGAAACACCCGGAGTAAGAGATCGATCTATGCCTGAATGATTAGTGCGCCACGCCAGATGGCAAATCATTGTAAGTCTACTCTGGTTTTAGGTGACCTAGGGGTGACTCCAACAAGACAAACCACCTCATGTGAGTGGCTTAGGAGTCTGTTAGCTATTGTGTCAACAGAAAAGTACGAATAAGGATTGGCTAGACACAGGTGATCATCTTTTCATACTGTGCTTGGTCAAACTTAAAGTAGACATTGGTGTTCGTCTATTAAATATGAAAATTTCTCAACCGGTAGGTTATAATTAACAGGCCGAGCAATTCACGATAGACGCCAACCATTGGTTGTACATCGCTTATACGCTTTGTTTCACAGGTACTTTCTGCTGAATAAACAAACTAGTTATCAGTTCTAATTAGTTTAAACCATTTCTCACTGTCCCCTTTACTGTAAACCACGTTACAATTCTTACACGTGTGAGTAATATTAAACTCTGTCCTAGTAACGCCATTTCAATGGTGAGCCTTTCCACTTTCATTGAAGGTTTATTCCTCCCATTTCCGTTGCTCTCCTTGATTTTTTTAAGTTAGTCTCTAAACAGCAGCTACCGATCTGCGACGACTGCTAACTCCTCTGTCATCGTCAGAAACAACGATTAGAGTAGATAATTCTTGGTCTCATCCCATCGGTCATCCGGGATGACGGCATTTGTGATTCCGAATCTTCGCGTAATCCTAACCATTCTTTTCAAATCGTTGCATGGAACGGCAAAGTGTGAACGAGATTGTTGTCTCTAGAGCCAAGCCAGGTGCCTTAAAACGTCTGCTTCACCTTTCGACTGTCATCTTGTCAATACAACGAGCGACGAACCTCACCTGCCCAGCGCTTGCTTAAACTTCGCTGTATCTCTTCGTACAAATGACAGCACCAGCCTCGTCATCCCCATGGGAAGCATTCGCATAGTCACCAGTTTCGTGCGGTCGGTCTTGCCCCAGACGACCTCAAACACGTCTCAGAAATCCTCTAGGAAGCCCCGAACGTCGCCATCGTCAAACGATTGCGTCTACAATAGCCTTAACCCCAATCTAGGTTACAGTATTAACTGTCGTGAATGAAGACCACGGATCGTATAAGGATTGTTTGGATAACATCATTTCTTACAGCAGTGTAGTTTAATGTTTCTTGTTTTTCCCCCTGAATACTTTGATGGCGCACGAGGGCATTCGCTTGAATACTCGCGAGTAGTATCGTGTGATGGTTCATCCTTATCACACTGACAGCAAACAAAGTTATATGCAAATTTCCACCGACCGCGTGCACCTCGATGAGGTGGAGAGTTTTTAGACTATTCCTGAGTGTTTAAAGTTCGGAAAAAATGCACTGTTTTACATGTTCCCACGCTGTCAGCCTCTGTCAACCGTTGACGCGTTACCCTATCTTGTCTAATCAATTTTGTCATCTCCGGACAGAAATTGCACGACAGTTTGTTTCTGACTCCTTGATTGTATCAACGCTCTCAAATAAATTAACAGTGAATGTCTGCTTTTCATTTCACAGTGTGTAGTATTCAACCCTTTCTCATTATGTTAGGCGATTGGTTTTTCAGTCTTTCAGAGTTTTATTATCAAAATTTCTGGTGTTTTCTAAGGTGTGGTTTTCTTTCCACACTTTTAGTCGGTTTATATGACTTCCGTGCACATCTCCAAGGGTACAGCTTTGCTAACTTATACAACTTATTTTGCCCTTGAAGTTCACCTTTCGGATAGATTTTATTTCTTCCGTTTGCAGAATAAACTTCATAAATTAGTTAGTTTCTCCAAAGTATAACCCTTAAAGCTAAATACGTTTATATGTATTTTTGATTTATTTTCCCTTGTTTCAGTAACAACTTAACATCAACCCTCCGGTAGTTGTTTCCAAGTACATATTGGAACGAAGATTCCACCTAGGTCACAAGCTGTTCAGTATATAGGTGTCAAATGGAGCCATAACTTTATGTGGCTTATTGATGTTAACAATGCGTTTACCACTGTTAGGAAACTTATCTTCGTTTTACGTAAGAAGTCATTTTCAATCCCTTCTAATCTTATCCTCTCTTTTTGTTAACACATACGTATACGTCTCCTCTCGCTATATTGTTGTGTGGTCATGTTTTTAGCCTTTTAATCAAAGATCTTCGATTTCTATGTAGATCAAGTAAACACTTGTCTTACTGTGGCGATACTCCTCGTTATGGTCGTATTAACTCTACGGTGGGTCAACGATATAAGACATTGAAGTCATCTACCCCAAAACTTTTGCCCAATTCTTTTTATCCGCCTCATTCTGATCCTTCTACGCACATGTCCATATTCTTAACTAGGTCCTATTTTGGACTCACCTATACGCGTACCCGTGCGTACGATTAGCCTGTTACTTCTTACTTAACACGGTTTCTCATTAATCCTCGCATTTTTGCATAGGAAGTGATCGTGAAGTCTGAAGTAACAATTTCACTGGGACGTGGATGTGTGTATGCTTAATACTCACCTACCAAGGTGCATAAAGCAAGTCCTTGGCTAAATTTGAATTGAATGGCTACCTGACTTCCGAAACTAAACTACCTGTGTGTTGACGGTGGTGCGTGAGTTTTCTGTCATCGCCATGAGGCCGCAACGGAGAACAATCCGTTTCTATAGGAAAAATTATTTCTTGTGATGTTCATTGTCGAGGCTTTTCGTTTTGGGAAGAATAACGCACAACGCATTATTTTGTTTAATCATATTAAAATCCATCGACTTTAATAACATTTTCGTTGAAAATTTTAAATCGTAAATTCCATCCCCCCAAAACAGAACACTGTTTGAGAAACTCTTACGTGCGGCCACTCAGTTGCGATAAGTTTTGTTTCATAGAGATAGTATGGTGGATGACCAAATCGGAAGTTCGAATATTCCAGCTCTCGGTAGAATACATAGCGACGATGTACCTCCACAACCGGCGGGTTGTGAACAACACGAGTGACCGGATGAGCCATCGCTCAACGAGATCTGATCAACGGACGAGGAATGGCAAGCGAAAACCCCGCGACAGAAGGCGTTAGCCACACGACCTGTGTGTGGAAGCCTGTGGTGTGTTGTGGATCGGAATTTCGGTTCGTAATCGCGGGCGCACGCGTGGCACGGAAAACATCGATGGGGCCTTACTGAACGTCTTCCCATCACAACAGGTCTCGATGACAGACAGGTAAAAATATGTGGGTGCGAGTGTGTGTGGATAACAGTGACGCTACATCATGGCATGATTCGTGACATCTGTCAGCGGGCGGTG